>JASDQU010245016.1:50594-90069 GCA_032191745.1 Picea mariana
AGTCGTCCATGTTCTTAACAAATCCCACCTCAGGCCCACAGTGACAAGACACCTTATGAAATATGGTATGGAAGACCTGTTTCAATCAAACACTTCAAAGTCTTTGGGAGTAAGTGCTACATAAAAAATAATAGTGAGAACCTTGGCAAGTATGATGACAGGGTTGATGAAGGCATCTTCTTAGGGTATGCTACAAACAGTAAAGGATATAGATGCTATAATAAGAGGCTGCATAAATTGGTTGACTATATTGACATAAAAGTTGATGAAGAAAATCCAGTAAGAGAGGTAAACAACATTTAATCAAGAACAGAGGATATAGATGAAGTTGAAGCTGAACAGGTCCAAGAATCAGAACAAGAAGACTCTTAGTCAGATGAAGATGCAAATACTCAGGCAAACTCAAATCAGCAAACAGCGTCAAATTCTCCCTCCAGAATTACTCAAAAGAATCATCATGTAAGTCAAATAATTGGTGAAAAAGACAAAGGTGTACAAACCAGGAGAAGGATAATCAAAAACACGGAGCAATCACATATAGCCTTCATATCCATGGTGGAACCCAAGAACTTCAATGAGGCCAGTAAAGACATAAATTGGTTAAAATCAATGAATGAGGAACTGGACCAGATTGAAAAGAATGACACTTGGGAACTCGTTCCTAGGCCAATAGACAAAAATGTAATAGGATCAAAATGGGTCTACAAAAATAAGATGAATGAGCAAGGAAATATTGTAAGAAATAAAGCTAGATTGGTCTGCAAAGGATATGCTCAAATAGAAGGATTGGACTTTGATGAAACATTTGCACTTGTAGCAAGATTAGAAGCTATTAGAATGTTTCTTGCCTATGCTTGTCATAATAAGTTCAAAGTCTATCAAATGGATGTCAAGTCAGCTTTTCTAAATGGAGATTTAAAAGAAGAAGTCTATATGGAGCAACCAGAGGGGTTCCAACTGTCAAATAACCCCGACTTTGTCTGCAAGCTAAAGAAAGCCTTATATGGGTTGAAACAAGCTCCTCATGCATGGTATCACAAACTGGATACATATCTTCAGGACAAAGGGTTCAAGAGAGGAACAATTGACAGCAATTTATATATCAAAATAGAGGGTAATGATTTGTTCATTGTGTTGGTCTATGTAGATGACATCATTTTCGGTAGTAATAATGATTCACTGGTAAAATGGTTTTCTTCTGCCATGCAGTCTGAATTTGAAATGTCTATGATAGGGGAACTCCCATTTTTTCTTGACCTACAAATTACTCAGAAGTCTGAAGGAATATTTCTTTCTCAAGAAAAATATCTAAGAGAAATGTTGAAAAGGTTTCAAATGGAAGATTTTAAACCTATGAGCACACCTATGGCCATTGGATGTAAGTTAAGCAAGGATGATGACTCACCTAATGTTGATAAGAGTTCATATAGGTTTATGATAGGCAACCTATTGTATATCACAACATCCCGTCCAAACATAATGCATGTTTTTGGACTGGTAGGAAGGTATCAATCCGCACCTAAACAGAGTCATTTGTTAGTTGTCAAAAGAATATTCAAATACTTGAAAGGAACAATGGACTATGGCCTATGGTATCCTAGGAATCATAATTTTCAACTATCAGTCTATTCAGATGTTGATTGGGCTAACTGCGTAGATGAAAGGAAAAGCACGAGTGGAGGTGCATTCTTCTTAGGAGATTCCCTTGTATCATGGTTGAGCAAGAAGCAAGGTTCCATTTCCTTATCAACTATAGAAGTTGAATACATTGTAGTTGCCACTTGTTGTACCCAAGTGTTGTGGATGATTCAAATACTTGCAGACTTGGAGGTGAATTATACTGCACCGATCCCAATCCATTGTGATAATACCAATGCAATTAGTGTGTCAAAGAATCTTGTCTTTCACTCCAAGACCAAGCATATACCCATCAAGTATCACTTCTTGAGGGAACAGGTAACCAACTTTGTGGTTTCCTTGCATTACATCCCATCTAAAGATCAGATTGTTGATATTTTCACTAAACAATTTGCACAAGCTCAATTTGAGTATCTATGCCAGAAGTTGGTCGTGACCCTGTTATCAAGTTAAGAGAGTCCATCCTATCAGGGGGATTTTATGTTGGTTGAATATCTGATACCTCCGAAAAATACTACAACAACTCAGGGGGAGCATGTTTTCTTTGACATTGATGTCAAAGGGGGAGAAAAGGAGAGATCATGATGCTACAGATGGAGATCTCAGTAGGACAGTGCAATCGATCAGGGTTGCCATCAATGCCAAAGGGGGATATTGTTGGCATGTTTACAGACAGAAGGCAGAGTATGCTTATCATTGATGGCAAGAATCGTAGTGACGATGCAACATCGATGGCAAACAAGATGTCAAGAATAGCAGTGATGTTGGCAGAACGATGTTGACAGGTTTACAGGCAGAGTGTGCCTGGCAAGAATAGAAATGAAGACATAGAAGAGAAAACTCGAGAAGCTCAAGAAGAATAGTGTGAGTGTGCATCAATGGAAAATAGGCAAGGAGCGAACAATATGCAAGAACAACAAATCTCAAAAGAGATAGCGCTTTGCGCTTTCCAGAAGTGCAGCCGAGGTCCAAGAGAAGGACCCATAGAAGGCTCAAAGGCTGAGGCCTTTAACACTTAGTCATTCTTCCAGGTTGGGAGGAAGCATAAGGTCATAAGGAGGAGCGACAATGGTCGTCGAATCAGAATCCAGTGACCAGACGAAGCACAGATGAGGAGATCAGATCTCAGCCATTAGATTTGAGTGCGTAGACCAACAACTGTTGGATCCTAAGGAAAGTGCATGAGACAAGTTCCGAAGTCATCGAAACCTTCCATCGTCGGAGATGACACGTGGTGAAATATCAACATTTCGCTGACTGAAAGGTCAAAGGCAGAAGGTGCTCTAACCCCTCAAACTCACGATATGCGAGGTAGCAAAATGAGCCTGGTCGTTGGAACCAGAGGACACGGGGCGAGCGATTGGAATTTTGTTGACTCGCAAACTGGAGAAGTCAAAGGTGCGAGTTATGGGAACTCACGATACGTGAGGTCACGAAACAATCCTAGCTGTTGGAGCCAGAGGACATGTGGCGGGCGATTGAAATTTCGCTAACTCTCAAACTGGGGAAGTCAAAGGTGCGAGTTAGTGTATGTACACGGGAAACTAGTGTATGCACGCAGGCAGTAATGTTGCAGCTAGTGTACATACACAGGCTATAGTGGTTCAGCTAGCATATGTACGCGGGTAGTAATGGTGTAGCTAGCGTACATACACAGGCAGTAATGGTGCAGGGCGCGTACATCTTCAAAAATAGTGTTTTTAAGAAGAGTTTCTCACTGATGGCTTGGAAAAAATAGCAAGTAAGAGGGACAGATGCTAGGTATGCATGTATGGTGCAATTTAGGGTTATAACAGATGGCCTCCATATTTGCAAGATCTATCTTGAGCTCCCCTCCATCGATCACATACCCAAAATACACCAATGATTTTTTAGAAAACTCACATTTCTTGAGGTTAGCTAGTAGATGGTGCTTTTTCAAAGTGCCTAACATGTGCATGAGATGTGATATGTGCTCCTCCCAGGGACAACTATAAACCAATATATCATATAAATACACTACAACAAACTAATCTAAGTATGAGTGCAATACATCATTCATCAATATCATAAATGTAGTTGATGATTTACATAAACCAAATAGCATGACCAACCATTCATACAAACCTTTCTTTGTCTTGAAGGCAGTCTTCATGGTTTCTTCTTCTTTGACACATACTTAGTGGTATCTCGATTTGAGATCCAACCTAGTGAAGTAGTTGGCATGCTATAACTGGTCTAACAAATAATCGATCCTCGATAGAGGGTATTGATTCTTGAGTGTAACCTTGTTCAAAGCTTTGTAGTTGATACACATTCACCAACTCCTATCCTTCTTGGGTACTATGATAATAGGTGACCCACAGGGTGAGGTTCTTGGTTGAATAACTCCCTGCTCCATCAACTACTACAACTATTTCTTCACTTCGTCTACTTCTAGAATAGATTGTCTATACAACCCAAGATTTGGTAATGGGGAGTCAGGAAAAAATTGTATCTCGTGCTGCACTTCCCTCTTATGTGGCAGTCCTTTAGGCTCCTGAAACACTCCTATGTGTACCTCCAACAACTCCTCCGACTATTTTTTTTTTTTAGTACATCCTTCTAGGGATGCCTTTCCTCTTATCAATTCATCACCCGACTGATTCTCTCATAATAAAAGAAAAACATACTTCTTACTTGAACTAATCAACTTTTCATCTTGGTTGACACTTAGCAATGAGATATTTGATATACCTTTATGTGCATTCATGAAGAAAGACTCATCATCCTTGATCAAGCAGCATTAGTTTTCTCTCTTCATGAAGATTGCATCCCTCATATACTTGTAGGGTCTTCCAAACACTACTTCACACACGTCAAGGGGTACTACATCTAACTCCACTTCATTAATAAAATATGCACTTACAACAAATTTGATCTTACATTATTTCATGAACATGATCTCTATATCCTTGTTTACCCAACCCAATGGATATGGGCTAGGATAATCATGAACCTTCAATCCAAGCTTTTTGACTATATCAGCTGCTATGAGATTGGCCTATGAACCGGAATTGAATAGAAATTCTACCTTGGACTTCTTGACCTGGATCTTGATATGGAAGAGTTTTTTCATATCCTTATCTTCCTTGTGATGAAGGCTACTTATATTCACCTCCTTCTACATTAAAGTGTAGGCAATCTTCTCATCCACATATGAACCTCTTTCTACCTGATTTCTTGAATCCATGGCTAGAAGGTTCTTCTTCTTGGAATTTTTCAAACGATTCTTAGGGTTCATCTTTAGATGTAGCTTCCAACACTTTTCTTTAGTGTAACCATTGATATTGCAATGGTTATAGTGGTTACGTGGATCTTTTCAATGATGTGCAATGGTTGTCTTCTTCTATCGTTTCCCTTTCCACTTTTTCTTCGCCTCCTTGGAATCGTCTTGGTGCTCTTTTTGTTTGTAACCACTTGGTTTTCCTTTTGTGTGGCCTATATTTTACAAATATATTGTGCTTGCACATAGGCCTCATAAACTATCCTAGGATTGAAGAGCATCACTTGTTTTCGTAAATGACTGTGTAGACACCCAAATACTTGAGAAGTACATTTAGGTTCTTGGGAGAGATACCCAACAAAATAGCCATCTTTTTTCATTCAGCAATATACTCCTACACACTCTACCCTTTCCTTTTCCTAAAGTAATGCCAATGGGTCCATTGAAACTATACATACCCAATATGGTAGAATTGGGACTTAATGAGGGTTTTGAAATCCTCCCACTTAGTTACAAGGGAACCACCCTCTAGCCTAAGTGTCTCCATGTGTATTTCCCACCAAGTTAATTCATGTCCCTCTAATGTCAGTCACAAACAAAATCTTTTTCTCCTTATCTGTATTATGAACACTGAAATAGACCTCTAATTGTTGCAACCAATTATTCAATTGTACAGCATTGTTCTCACCTTGGTATGGCTTGATATCCACTTTCACTTCCATTTTAAATAAATATTGTGAATGGGTAATGACATTGGAACTTTGTTTCTCTTTCTCAAGCTCTTTCCTAAACTCATTTTCTGGGTCTTCACCATCTCTTGATTTCCCCTCTGATCTGATCTCTGAGTTATAACCTCCAAACTCTATGAATAGTTCAATATTGTTTGTTAGAGCTTCCATGAGGAGGGTCATGTTGTGAGAGATATCATCAAATTTCTCTTCCATCCTTGCAAATATGTCCTATGTTGGATCTCGAGAGTTTTTGTAAATAGACTCTTCCACCATGGCTAGGGTTCTGCGACTTTATTCTTAAGTTGATTCTTGGATCCTACAACTTTCCACAAATACCCCAAAGAAAAACATTGTGATACCAATATTATATATAGACTACCATGGTGATCCATATGGATATCAATAGCCACCCACCTATTCCAACTGGCTCAAAACGATCTTCTGGCAACTTACTATTTTTAGCAATTTTTCGGTTCCTAAACTTTCGTGGCCATTTTGAGGACCTAAATGATTTTTTTTCAGGATAGAGCACCTCAATGGTATCTAAAGGCTCTAATTTTCCCCCCAAAATTAATCTCCTCAACAATACCTTTCCAACGAGCTATCCTACGCCCCAAACTGAGATCGTATGCCAAAGTTACACCCCTGGGAAGTTGATACACTAAACTACCCAAAATGAGGTCCACAAAATTGTTGGATTTTCATCTTCGGGGGTTAGGGTTTTGGATTTCTTTATGATAAAATGGACTTTGGAGCCTCATTGTAAAATCATCTTCTTGCAAATGTGAGTAGTTGTCACATCTCTTCTCAGAAATAAGCTGCCACCATTCTAGCGTGTCTTTCACTCTGTATTTCTATAGTTTTGTACATTTCGCTCATTAATAGAAATTGTGTATTAATGTATCTTTGTGTTTATGGTTACATATCTGATATATTTATGTTATATTATTGGATATCTGAGATCTCTCTATACAATTCTTTATTATATCTCTGCTCTCATTTTGTGTTGAAAATAATCTGGATTAGTGGTATCAGAGCAGGTTGCTCTTGATCATTTTTTTCAATGCATGTCCCCGACGAGGTCTAAGTATAGAAAGTTGGGTCTCGAGCTTGTCTCTCTTAAGGATAATCACTCTCGCATACCCAAGCAACCTTCCATGGAAGAAGAACAGAAAAATGACAAATCATATGATTCTATTAATCTGTTGCTTGAGCAAGCTCTCACGCGACAGAGGGATGAAATGATGGAGAATTTTTCTCACATCCTTCAATGTATGTCGATAACAATCGACGCATATTCATCAAGCGGCCACTTTGGAGGCACCTCACCTTTAAAGGTACAAGTTAATTTTGATATTCTCATATTTGAAGGACAGATAGATGTAGATGCCCTAGAAAAATGGTTAAATCTACTAGAAGGTTATTTCTTTGTTCACAATTTTTTCGACAGGGAAAAGATCACCTTCGCACTCTTAAGGCTCTCCTCCATGTCAAACATTGGTGGGAAACTTATTGGGAGAAAATTTCCACAAAGGAGTTTATAATATATGGGTCTAAGCCCACTAGGGACTTTTTTGTGGATGTGTTCAAGGAACAATATTACCATGTTAGTAACTATGGCGACCAGTACATGAGATGGACCACGCTACATCGAGAGAGGGGCCAATCAATGTCGAAGTTCACCAATACCTTCCATACCTTGCACACCAAGTTGGGTATCAAATATTATGAGTGGAATTTGGTTATGAAATATCATGGGGCTCTACACAGATACATCCAAACTAAAATGAAGTTTCTGGACATCTCATTGATGGGAGATGCCTATTGATATATTGTCAAAATCGAACAGAAATTTAGGCACCAGAACAAATGGGAGTTTGGGTTTGCAAATCTGCAACAACCAAAGTATGATAAAGATGACCCTAACAAACAGCCTCCTGAAAACTAGTCCAAGCCACAGGAAAAGAAGGGTCACAGGAAGACGAAGAAAGACACTAGAAAGTGATGTGATTTCGACAAAAACCCCTAGCACAACACTGATGATTGTCGCTTAAAACAATCATTAGTGTTCGAGATCAAAGACAAGGAGCCAAACCCTGATTTGGAATCTAATTCATAAAATAATGACAGAAGACATATCATCGACGCAAACCCCACTTCTACTGTCGTGATCGCAATAATTCACCAGAAGAACCAACAGATCCTGAGGAGGGGGAGTGCCTTTTTCATTCACATATGTGGGTGAAGGGGACCCCGCTACATTTCATTGTTGATAGCGGAATCCAGAAGAACCTCATCTCAACAGAGGTCATCAAACAGTTGTGAATGTCGACAACACCACACCTGCATCCATACAACATCGGGTTTCACATTATTCATACCGAATATCAAAAGTATTTTCTCCACGTACTTCTATTTTGATAAACACAATTTACTATATTTCTTTTTTGTGTATCTCCATGCATAAGATTTGTTTTGTGGCTCTTAAATCCTTCATATCAAACGTCCTAGCTAACTGAGCCTTTAATCTATTGATTTCGACCATACTTTTGCTTGCAACAAGCATATAGTCAACATATAACACCAAAATACTGAATATGTCATTTTCCAACCTTTTAAAGTAAACACAATTATCATATTCACTTCTTGTAAAATTTTGTCTCACTGTGAAAGAATCAAACTTCTTGTACCATTGTCTGGGAGACTGCCTCAAGCCATACAATGACTTCTTGAGTTTGTAAACAAACATCTTATTGTGATCCTAAACAAACCATTCTGGTTGTTCCATATATATATCCTCATCCAAATCTCCATGTAGAAATGTTGCTTTAACATCTAGCTTCTCTAACTCAAGATCAAGTAAAGCAACTAGTTCTAACACAACACGAATTGAAACAAGTTTCACAACTAGTGAAAAGATTTCATGAAAATCAATACCTTCCTTTTGAGAATACCCTTTTGCTACCAGTCTTTCTTTCTACCTTTCAACTTTATCATCAGCACCCTTTTTTAGTTTATAGACCCACTTGCAACCGACAACCTTCTTGTCCTTTAGAAGTTCTACTAGGTCCCATGTTTTATTCCTCTCTAAGGCATCCATTTCTTCTTTCATAGCTTCTTTCCATTTGACACTTTCATATACCTTCATTCCTTCCTAATAACAACTAGGTTCTCCATCATTAGAAATATAATCCACATATGAAACATAATGGTCATACCTTGTAGGAGGGTTCCTGACCCGTGTAGATCTCCTTAGAGATGGTTGAGGCATATCCACAGTTTCCTAGATATTTTCTACATCTTCATCTTCTTCTTCTGGAACTTCTTCATGCTCCTCCTTTTTTGAAGATGACTGAGTCTCGAACTAAATTTGTTGAAATTGCGGTACATGTTCTTGTCTCACTTCAACATCTACCAAGTCTAATTTTATGAGTGGGGATTCATCAAATACTACATCTCTACTTCTGATGAGTTTGTGGGAAGTAGTATCCCACAATATGTACCCCTTCACTCCATCACCATAACCAACAAAGACATATTTGTTTAATCTAGGATCTAACTTAGAACGTTGATCTTTAGAAATAAGAGCATAAACGTCACAACCAAATATTCTTATATTTGAATAATCACATGAATGACCTATCCATACCTCTTATGGAATATTACAATTTATTGCATGTTGATAATGACTGATTTATACGATAGCATGTTGTAAGAACTGCTTCGGCCCACAATTCCTGCTGCAACTTGGCATTATTGAGCATGCCCCTTGCCCTCTATAGAAGAGTCATACACATGTGTTCAGCAACGCCATTTTGCTGAGGAGTATAAACTTTAGTCTTATGTCTTTTGATCCCAGCTTCCTTGCAATAGCTTTTAAATTCCACTCATGTCAACTCACCTCCATTATATGTTCTTAAACACTTTATTGACCTATCAGTGCTCTTTTCAACCAATGTTTTCAATTGCTTAAAATTATTAAATACACCAGCTTTTCTTTTAAGTAAATAGATCCACACCTTTCTAGAGTAAGCATCTATAAATGTCACAAAAAATAACGATCCTCCCAAAGAAACTATAGGGGATGGTCCCCAAACATCTGAATGAATGTAATCAAGGATACCTTTGCTTATATGTCTTCACGTTTTAAACTTTTGTCTACATTGTTTTCTAAAAACACAATACTTGCAGAAATTCAAATTCAGAAACTTTAAACTTAGAAATGACTTACAATCAACCAGTACCTTAAGCCCTTTATTTCTCATATGACCCAAATGTTGATGCCATAAACAAGTAGAATCACTTGCACCTTCAAATGCTACCACTGCTTGATTCATTTCAGTCCTTCCTGTAAGCTGATAAATGTTCTCAATCCTATTTTCCTTCATGACTACTAAGATTCCTTTGGACACCTTCAGTACTCCACCTTGATTTGTACACTTATAACCAGCAGAATCTAGAACTCTCAAAGATATCAAGTTCTTTCTAAGTTCAGATACATTTCTCACATCTGTTAACATTCTTGCAGTACCATCATACATTTTAATATGGATTCTACCAACCCCAACAATTTTACAAGAAAAATCATTTCCCATAAAAACAACACCATCATCAATAGATTTGTAAGTTGAGAACCAATTTCTATGAAGACACATGTGGTTTGACGCACTAGAATATAACAACCGATGTTGATGTTGATGTGAAACATCACAAGTAAACAATACCTCATCAACCATACATGACCCAGAACCTGAACTTGAACTTGTTTCAGTTGAATTAGCTTCATTTGCTTCCTTTATGGAGTCCTCTTTGGATGATTTCTATCTTTTCCAGCAATCCTTCTTGAGATGCCTAGATTTTCCACAGAACCAATATGTTTGCTTACCCTTCTTTCCTTTTGACTTAGATCTTGATGTACCTCTCTAATCTTTCCCTCTTTTTGTAGATCGACCTATGACCACCATTGCTTCTATTGTTGAGATTTTTTTATTGGATCTTCTCCTCATTTCCTCAGACAAAAGAGCTCCCACAACAATATCATAATCAATGGCATATGTTGTGATAAACCACATAGATGTGACTGAATTATCCCAAGACTCAGGCAATGAACACAATAGTGTAATTGTATTGTCCTCGTCTTCGTATTTTACTTCCATACTACATAATTGACAAATCATAGTATTGAAAACATTAAATGATTGGCAATATGTGTACCTTCTTTCATCTGCAAGCTATACAACTGCCTCTTCAAGAATATTTTGTTCATTAAGGACTTTGTCATATAAAGACTTTCCATCTTACTCCATAAGCTTGTTGTTGTTTCCTCTCCTATGATGTTAAACAAAAATTCATCTGCCAAACACAGACGAATGGTACTGAGAGCTCTTGAATCCAGATCATTCAAGTCTTCGTCTAACATACTTATTGGTCTCTTTGACTTGCCTGCCAATGTTTTTTGCAATCCTTATTTCACAAGCAGATCCCGCATCTTGAGATTTCATAACTAAAAATTATTTTTCAAGTTGAATTTCTCTACCTCAAACTTCAAACTCTATACTTTTTCCATTAGCACAAACCCTCAAATGCCCAAATTCCCAAATCATTTCTTATAAAACTTGACTTTATAAAATAGAGGAACAATATTATATTTCAGGGTTCAAACCCCAAAATAAAATATTAATTAAAAGGTTTTAAAGAAAAAACCACATGTTTCATATGTATTCTTTTAATAAAAAAATATCCACCTCACCTTTTATTAAATCATCCTCCACCCATTTAATATAAAGTTGATTCTCTTCTCCTAATTTTAGAGGAAATCACAAAAATTTATATGACTCACGTTACATCATAATTTAATTACGCCGAAAGGCAATGGGCACATTTAATACGTTTTTAATTCTTAATGTTTTTTTTATGGACAGGATCAAATGTAGATAGAATATTCTTCGTCGTCACACTAAATGGAGGGTTATGATTTGAAATATTAACTTCTTTGCTTTTATAAAGGCGTACGTTTATGTGTTTACTTTTTCACATTTACTTAATCTGATTAAAAAAACACTGTATTGTCCAATTGATTGACACGTTTATGTAATTAGCAATGGAATATGTGATTAAGGTAATGTATTGCCACGTTTCTCACCTAATTATTTTCTTTTACCACTTCCTTTGTTACGCCTATTTCTTTTAGGGATGGATGGTAGTTGGCATCTAGTCGCGTTTCATATTATGTCCGGATGGATGGTATTTGGCATCTGGCTAGCTGACAGGCGTTTCATACTATGGTCGCATATGTGGCATCTGGTTAGCTGGCGGGTGTTTCATATTATGGACGCCTTTCTGTGGTGGTCGTTTCATATTATGGCCGCGGATTTTCATATTATATATTATGGACACCTTTCTTGCAAGGATTGGACTTATGTAACCATATATTGCTATTGTTGTTACAACACTGATTGTTACAGCACTGATTGGATTAGAGAACGAGTAATAGAACCGTGATTTATTCTCTGCGATTTAGAATTTTCATTTATTGTTTACCAGTTTGATTTTTTATTTAGGTTTTTGATTTATAGTTATGGACCATTTAAGTTGGATTGGATTAGAGAACGAGTAGAAGCATGATTTATTCTCTGCGACTTAGGATTTTCATTTATTATTTACCAATTCAATTTTTAATTTAGGTTTTTGATTTATAGTCGTGAACAATTTAAGTTTACACCAATTTAAATTCATAAAATAACTATTAAGATAATGAATGAAATCAGATTTCAACTGAGAGGCATGGAATCAGTTCCCAGCTATGCGTTATTATGTAATGGTAATAAGTGTAAATTTCATGAAGATTTTCTTGTGAATTTTTTGACATAAATTTGAAAGAAATCACGCATTTAGATTTTCCTGTAATTTGTTAAGTTTTCGTCTAAACTATCTATCATTTATAGTTTAAATTAAATCCATCCATAATTTAATTTGTGAAATTGAATGGCGCATGCATATTGGAGGAAAATGTTGCAATGGTAATTGAGGAAGCACGAGAAGCCATCGTTACACTGTTCAAAAAGCTAAAAAAAAATAGACAGGATTTTCTGTAGGTCCATCGTCCTTTGCCTCTTCTTTAAAATTGCCTTCTAATAATATAGATCTATTTCATAGAAGTGAGGAAAAACCTTTGTTGTATCACAAAATCCAGTTGTAATCATATCGACCTGCCTCTGTATATAAATATACTTACTTTTGTAACTGGATAAGATCTTTAGAGCTTGGAATACACTCGTAAATCAATGTGAAATATGAAATTCATTTATGAGAAAAGTTGGAGATTCTACTGAGAAAATTTGCAGATTTTTGAGAAAATTTACAGATTTAGTTAAAAAGATTAATCAAGAAATGCACTGTGTACCTGAGATTGTAGGTTATTCCGCATGTGTGTTTCTTTTTTTTTAATTTCATGAATCTGAAGGAACTTGTTTTTTGGAAATATGTTCATTTAATCTTTCAAATTTTTAAAACATCTAGATGTTATTTAAACGATGATTTAAATTGTTTTTAAAAATGATTGAAAAATATTAAATTATTAAAAAATAACTTGAAATAATGATATAGTATGTTTTAAAAAATGATTGAGACATATTAAATTATGTAAAAATAATTTAAGACACAAAAAGGCATATATATAAAGAGGTATAATTTGGGTTGAGGTAGTACTTTGAATTGAACGAAGGATCTAACGCAGCTTTAAGTTGCCTGTGTGAGAAGACAGTAATAACGAAATTCTAAAATAAATAAATTTCGGCCTCTTTCAGTTGCGTGTGTGAGAAGACAGTAAATTTCAGCCTCTTTCGGTTGCGTGTGTGAGAAGACAGTAGTAAAGAAATTCTAAAATAAATAAATTATGTCGTTCTTGCCAGCTTGATGTGAAATCGATAGCCATAATTGTAATTCAACCAGCCATAATTGTAATTCTTTGATATTCTCCATCATGAAAAATGAGAGTAAATCTATTATTCACATAAAATTGATTAATAAAATAATTTTTATAAATCAATATATTAATAAATTTATTTATAAATGAATTAATAAAGTATATTAATAAAATAAGTTTTGCAACTTTGAATGTTTTATAGTTAATAAAATAAGTTTTGCAATTTTGAATACTTTATGGTTAATAAAATAGGTTTTGCAATTTTAGATGTTTTAGGGTTAGGGTAATTTATAATATATTAGTTATTAGAGTTAGGGTTAATGTGGTTAATATTCTTATCATATATAGTTAATGATTGATATTATTAATATATTAATTATACCTATATTTAGGTCTCAGTGGACGTTAATTATCATCATCATCAATAACTATTAATATAATTAACTATATTAATTATCACTATATTAATAACTACTAAAATATTTAATGGTTATAGTTAATCGATAATATTAATAATTTAATATTAATCACATTTTACTATAATAATTTAATATTAATAACACTAACTCTAACTCTATTAATAATATATTAAGAGTTAACTATATATAGTTCTTAATAATATCAATCATTAAATATATTAATAATTATTAATTGTTAATATAAATGAATACATGTTATTATAAGTGAATAAATAGTAATAATAATTATTAGTATTATTAATAATATTTTATTGATTGGTCTCATATAACTAATAATCATTAGTAATATTATTAATAAAATTTTATTAATACTTTAAGATTTATTTTACATAATACAATAATAATTAATAATTATTAATAATAATTATATTATAAGTTATAATTAATATACATAATTAACTATATTTTACCATGAGTACTTTAGGTATGTAATATACATACCATTTATACACTAATTATTAATCAATATTAATAATTAAATATACTCATCAATAATGTATTAATAATATATTAATGTTAATAGTTATTAGGTTTAGGTTTATATTTATTCTCGTTAGTGTTAGGGCTAGATTAGGGTTAGGGTTATTAGGGTTTATTTTATAATAACAATAAAATGATTTGAATTCAATTTAAATAATATTAATAGCTTAGTTTAATCCATTAAATTGTAAATATATTTAATCTAGAAGAAACCCTATAAATTTATAAATCTATTTAATCTCGAGAAACATTGTAAATTTTATCAATGTCCTTAGAATAACATAACTCATCAAATGTAATAAAAATTCTAACATGAGGAACAAAACCAATGTGACGAACAAAACCAAATGTTCTAACATGGGGAACATAGTAATGTTGTAATGTGATGACCATAATAGCATCACAATAATACAAACATAGTAACGTCAGAATCTGACGAACATAGTCATGTCGTTGCAATTTGATGACCATATCTCCATTATCGTAATATGATGAACATAGCCTTATTTTCATAATGTGACAAACATGGTAGTGTCACATGACAAACATAGTAACATCGAAATGGTGACGAACATTTCTCTATCATCGTAATGTGACAAACATATGCCCCATCGTCACATTGTAATGAACATAGCCATATTGTCGCAATGTTACAAACATAGACTTATCATCACAATATGATGAATATAGCCTCATTATTGCAACGTGATGAAAACAACCCGATCACAATGTGATGAACATTTCCCAATCATTTCAATGTGATGAGCATAACTCTGTTTTAGTAGTTTGGCGAGCATAGCCATATTGTCACAATGTGATAAGCATGGTAGTGTCATATGACAAACATAGTAATGTCGCAATGTGATGATCATTTCCCTAGGATCATAATGTCATGAACATATCCCCATTATTATATCACAATGTCACGAACATATCCCCATTGTCATATCGCACTATGACGAACATAGCCATATTGTCACAATGTGACGATAATGGTAGTGTCACATGCCAAACTTAGTAACGTCGCCATATTGTCACAATGTGATGAACAAAAAAATAATGTTGTATCATCACATTTTGACAAGAATACCAACATTGGAATTTGATGAACATAACCTGACATTGTAATGTTATGAGTATTATCCTATGCTCACAATGTGATGAACATAGGCATATTATCGCAATGTGACAAACTTAGCCTCATCATCGCAATGTGATGAACAATGTATCATCATCGCAATGTGATGCAGATATCTTGATTCCATAACGTGAAAAAAATAATGTCGCAATCTATAAATCATAACCCATTGTCGCAATGTGATGTATGCAACCCAATGTCGCATTGTGACAAAGATGGCCCAATATTACAAAGAGATGACCTATTCCAATGCAAAAATGTTCTTGTAATGTGTTTATGATGTGTTTAATTCACTAGATATTGTAGCATCACATGAAAAACAAACTAACGTCGCAATGTGATGAGCATTTCCCTACCATCATAATGTTATGAACATATCCCCATCATCACATTTTGATGAAAATAGCCATATTTTCGCATTGTGATGAACATAGTCTCATTGTCACAATGTAATGAACATAACATCATCATCACAATGTGACAATAATATCCCTGTTATCCTACTGTGTCAAATGTATCCATGATGTTGCATTCTCACAAACATGGTATTGTCACACTCTGGAAAGGATAGGAATGTCACAATGTGATGAACATACCCTTTCATCGAATATGATGAGCATTTCCTCACAATCACAATGTGATGAGCATATCCATATTGTTTCAATGTGACGAACTTAGCCTCATCGTCACAATGTGATGAACAATGCATCGTCATCGCAATGTGATGCAAATATTTTGACATTGTAATGTGAGAAACATTTCGAAATGTCACAATCTGTCAAACATAACCCATTGTCTCAATGTGATGTATGCAAGCTAATGTCGCATTGTGACAAACATAGCCCAATATTGCAAAGAGATGACTATTTCCCAATGTTGCAATGTAACGAACAAAACCCAATTCCAAAATGTGACAAACCTATTCCAACGTAATAATGTGTTAGTATTATTATTGTATTAATACTTTAATTTATACAACCTGAGTGAGCTTAGAGGTTGAGAACATTTGTTTCCTCTTTGGAGGTCATAGGTTCAAATCCAAAGGGGGATAGGGCATTTATATATATTTGTATTGTTTAGTAGTGAAATCCCTGCATGGAGGGGGTCCCTTGTCCCACAAACAAGGGGGTCCCATACACCAATTTGGCTACATGGAAGGGGTCCATTGTCTCAGAAACAAGGGAGTCTCATACACCAAGGGGTCTCTCTTTGTCGTGACCTTAAAAAAAAAAAATTATTATTATAATGATTACTTTATTACATTAATACTTTTATATTGTATTTTTAATATATTATTTTCTTAGTGTATTATTACTTTATTATTGTATTAATTTAATTCATCTCAACCTTAAAACTTTAATAATGTATTAATTAATTAAGTAGTACTTTAAAAATATTGTAATAACTTTAATTTTTACATTAATATATTAATTCATCAATACATTAATAATGTATTTATTTATTTATACATTAATTAGTAATTAATAATACTTTAATACTTTAACAATAATTAATAATACATTTCCCCGGATGGGGTGACACGTTGCGCATTGGTGCCACACGAGATCTAGCCGGGACGCGGCATTAATGCATCCACCGGCCAGCGTCCCCTCCGAACTTAACTCGCCATGAATATTAGCAGGAGCATTCAAACGACGAAGCCTCTCGTGCAAGGGAGGAGTACCAGCCAGTAGCGCACTAACCAGCAGGCCTTTATGGCCATGGTGGTCATGCTAGCACTAGTTCTCATTGCCCGGGTCGACAGAGCAAAGCGCTAGTCGCTCTTGGCAGCCTTCGCTCCACTGGAACAGCAGAATCGTCATCGCTTCTGTGGTGAACCAACCTAGTTCACTATGTAAATATCCAATATAAATAGGACAGTACGTAATAATCCATTTAAGGATAGTAAATATATTAAGAATAATGTATAAGAATATGATATGAATGAGATATTATGAGATGAGCTACAATGAGGATGAGGGCTTGTATATATACCCACGCAGGGGTGCCCTTTCATAAGATACATGACCTTCAATATGTCATGTCTCTTCATAATTAATATGATTACAATTGAGAATGAGGGCCTACTTATATACCCACGTAGGGGTGCCCTTTACCAATAGTCATGTCTTTTGAGACATGACCTTTCATTATTAATAATTATTATTTATTAACTATTATTATGTTTATGAATATCTATTTATGTATATTTTATGTTCATAACAGCTTCTTCGTCAATTCGTTAGAACAGGTGCAGTATCCGGTGACCTCGCTAGTATTTTGGAGCCGAGCGACCTTTCCGGGAAGAATTCTGGTACTCCACCAGACCCCCACCATGCCTAGAGCGCGAGGGAAGCCACGGAGAGGAGTGGCATGGTACACTACGGAATCACGCCGACAACGGAAAAAGAACTTTGAGAAAGCCATAGCAATGGCAGCCCGACGGAGGAACAAGACGCCACGAACGCCTCCAATGGCGTATGTGGAAGAGGTTATTCTGGAGGAAGGCTTGGAGAGTGTCCCCGAGCATATGTTGTTTACAGTGCCGGATAACTGGAACCCGCCTTCGGATTTTGGTCTAGACAGTAAGCCTTCAACTGCATGCATTTTGGCCGGTCCTAACGCCACTCGCTTCGAAGAGCCTTTCCCCACCTGCTACGTTGAAGAGGAGACTCCTCCTGAACCACCCAGGGAGGCGACGCGGCAGGCACATAATCAACAGGAGCACATACATCAAGAAGCAGCTAGAACCACCCCCACAGAGTCAATTGACAGCCACAGCCAAGAGCAGCCATTCTTAGCAGACTTGGGGTGCCTCGATCTCATTTTTGAGGTGAGGAGCCTACTGGATGACCAAATCTTTCGCCTTGCGTGAATTGACCAGAGACTCGACATGCTCTTCGCGGCTCACTCCAGAACCCTTCCAAAGCGACAATGCCCAACTTGCGCGCGAGCCTATGCATTCCCAACAGGATGGCGGCAACCCGAGGACAAGGACAAATGCGCAGGCTCAAAGGTCAATTGATGTTCAAAACTGGAATGTGCTTTTTTTGCTATAAGCTAGGCTTTAGGCCAGTTAGTTTTCAGTTTCCTTAGAACTAGTTTATGACATCCAGTTACATTCTCATGTCTGATAGTCCTGGTTTCCTTCGGGCAGGACGTTGCACTGTCAATTTTGCTAATTTTGTGAATGGGGTAACACATGGCAAGGGATGCCCAGCTGTCCTGGTTTCCTATTTAGGCGGGACAGCTGGCATCCCAAACAGCTACTGTATTTTGTTTATAGTAATATAACAGGCTCCACCTTTTTTATTTAAAAAAATAATAATTAATAATACATTAATACTTTAACAATTAATGTATTTATTTATTTACACATTAATTAATACACTAGACTATAATGTATTAGTTAATTATTACATTAATGTTTTATCACATCAACACTAAGTTTATTATAAGTTTATTAATATATTAATTTATTAATATTTTAATATTTTTTTATTAATATATTAAAATTTTATGTATTTTTTTATTAATATTAATATTTTGATGTATTAATATAAATTAATACTTAATATTAATATTATTGTATTAATATATTAATATTTTTTGTCTTTAATATATTTTTGTATTAATATTGATAATTTAATGTAAAGTAATACTTTAATTTATACATTATTACATTATTGTAATGTATCAATTAATAAATCAATGCATACTTGAATGTAGTAATACATTATTAGTGTATTAATAGTTTAATTTGTTACATTTTACATTAATGTATAAGTTCTTTAATATATTATTAATGTGTTACTTCATTAGTGTATTAATACTTTGGTAATGTATTATTTAATATTGTAATAATGTATTAATTAATTAATACATTACATTATTAATGTTTCAATCAATTAATACTTTATATTATACACTAATGTAAATTAATACTTTAATTTAGACATAACATTTATACATTCTTAATATATATTACATTAATGCATTATATTAATCCATTATTATTATTGTTAATTACATTAATGTAATAATTAATTAATATATTAATTAGATATTAATATATTAATGGTCTTCCCCAATGTATGTCGGTCGTCAACTAGCAACAACCACTTTATAAAAGTGGTTGATATATGCCGATCGGCGCCATTTTCACCTTTCCAAACTAATGGCGTCGATCGGCGTATATCAACCACTTTTATAAAATGGTTGTTGCTAGTATACATTTTCTTTTAAAAATAAAAGTGTCCACCCTCCACTCATTCAATAAAGGCAATCCTTTATGTGCATAATGAAACAAAACATCGTGTTCATATCTCTTTGAATGGTTAACGCTCCCCCCGAAGGATGAGGGTGTGTTAGTTCAATGGGTAATGCTCCTTCCAAAGTATGCAGGGCACATCACTCCTCCGTGAGAATTTATCGCTCCTCTCGACACGTTATGGGCGCATTACTCCTAGAAATGGAGTATGTCTTAAGTTTTGGACAAAGTAACGCTCACCCAACACAACTTAGGGAGGGCTAGGGAAAAAAATAATGCCCCCTTGCAAATAATTTGTCCTGGCACATAGATTAAGATCTTTCGGCGCTCAGATCAAATTTCCACGCACAGATATCTCACCCAATGGCTCTCTTGAGCTCACGTAAATATGCTCGGCTTGGCTCACCTGCTCTAATACCACTATGAAGCATAATCATAAACTCAACAAGATTAATGACAAGCAAAAACCAAGAACAACAATCACACAATGAACATATTGTTTATGTGGAAAAACCCTTTTAAGGGAAAAAGCCATGGGGCAGTGATAATCGATATTCTTATTATTCAAGGGAGAATTACAGCAGCCAAACACAGGCTTGCAACCATCCTCTCACTCTCTTCCCAGACACTGTGCTACACTACATTGCTTGCACATACCTCTACGGGTATGCTAGATATATAGGATCTGTTAGACAGTTAAACAAACTAGTTACAACTTGATCCACCAGTTACACAAATTGATCATCGTAGTGTTCATGCATGCACATTCCATTTTTAACTAATACGGTGTGCATACATCTACATGGGAAATTAGTTGGAAGTTTTAATAGTTGGTTGTGCAATTATATCGACATTTCCATATGCTCTGACTCATTCAATAATCATTTTTTCCTAGAATTTATCAGAACATGTGTACTATTCTTCTCATTCATCATGAGGATAGAAAAGATGACCAGTTTCGGACTCCTCCAGTTCATCAGAACATGTGTATTATTCTTCTCATTCATCATGGGGATAGAAAAGATGACCAGTGTCAGACTCCTCCTCATATATTTCCTTGACAAAACCCTTAACCACGCAAGTAAGAACATGAAAATACAATACCAAGACATCCATGACAGTTGATTCATATATTTAACATGAAATCCAACAAAATCATGGCCAATATTGATAGTTGATTCATAGACTTAACATGAAATCCAACAAAATCATGGCCAATATTAAAGCGAATAATATGGAATGTCCTTGATAATCTCACTTGCATGGTGGTGTCACGATGAAATAAAATGTCAATGATTTTGATTTGGTGGTTGGCACTGGAAATTTCCAATGTATAGGATTTTTCAACCATTCAACAACATTAATATCAATATCAGTGATTAAATTTGACAGGTAAATGCCCATTTTTTTCCTTTTTCAATCATCAAATACTGGTCATTTTAAAATATACCCGACAATAATGACATCCACTTAATTTTTAAAACTGTCATTCAAATTGACGGGAAAGTTGAAAATTTTCATGTACCATATATATGACTTGGAATGTTTGGGTTTTTTTTCGTATCGTGTGTAAGCTCATCTTCGTCCCATGATTTCCAATGTATCATGTACATTATGCAAATTAGAACTTACATCTATTTTCCAGTAAGTCTTCCTCGAATTCACTTGATCCTATGATTAAAATTTATATCGTCTCTCGTTAACCCTTTGTTCATCAAATCAATGATGTGATATTCAACCTTAACTTCACTTACATGTGCCTTGATTGAATGTGAAAGTATGTAAGTGGCTTGTATTTTATTGCACACTAGCAAGCCGATAATCCAAATAATTAGAGCGTTGATTCAATCCAGCAGGTATTGAGACAGTGAAATAAAGAAACTACTTTTGACATTGATTGACTGTTGTTGAAGTGCATCTTTCGAGTGGCATAAAGGTAGAGGAGATAATTCAATAGGTTTAATATCTCTCAATGCTCTTCACTTATTATTTCTGGAGCAACCCCCTCCCAAGTAATATATGGTCGAGTGCATAGAAGCTCTCTTCTCATTTCGAGCCATAATGATGCAATCAATAAAAGATTGGAACCTGGGGATTATATATTCTTATTCCCACTGCACAAATTCACAGACTACACCCACAGTGGGTATTTGGGCATGCTAGGAAAATCCCATCTTCGTCGCATCTGCAATCCCATAGGCTGAAAACTAAATGTTGAGAAGAAAAGATCTAGACTCAAGAATATTGTTTGGTGCCCGCATGTAACAACCCAAATTTGTTTTCAAACTAAAATAAGTAAGGTTCTTGGATATTTGGTATAAAATTGCAATTGCACAATGCTTTTTTAAATGAGCATTGTGTTTGTTGAAATTGTGATTGTATGAAGGTCTTAGAAATTGTGACCATTTAAAAGCATATTATATTAGTCAACTTAATTTGTCTCTTCTTTTGGAGTCAACATAATATTTAAATGATGGTCAAAAATAAATATAAAACGTCTTGCAAAGGACAGTTTTGAAAAGAAACCCGTCATAAAAAATTTACTTGATGGGTAGGAGTGCACGTAAAATTTATACCCTGGTCAATACCATCATAACCGTCGCCATATATTTGTTTTTTGCTTTCAATATCAATACCATCACCATATATTTGTTTTAAATATACATAATATTGTTGTTTAAGTTTTCTATAGATAAACTATATATAAAATTTTGAAACTTCTCGCATCTATACCCTATGCCAATGCCAATTGAATAGCAATCTACTTCTTACTGATGCCTATTGAATAGCAATCTACTTCTTACCAATGCTTATTGAATAGAAATATACTTCTTACCAATGCCTACTGAATAGAAATCTACTTCTTAGACACAGTATCATATAACAAAGATTATTCAAAGATTCAATTCATATTTAACAAATTGTCATGTCAAATTTCACAAAGTGTCATTTTAGCACTAAACTTGTTAATGATAAGTAGCATAATTCGACAGGCATGCAAGAATGGCATTGCCTTTGAATAAGAAAGACAGTCCCCTCCTTGTCAAGGCACCTACCCTTTTCCAAATTCTTGGTCCATTAACTATTTGGCATGTGTAGAAAAATAATTGTGATCTTTACACTGCACTTCAATATAAACCAACAAAAATTGTAGCGATCATTTAGAACCAGGTCATTGTTTGGCAAGCTTTGATGCTTGATAAAGAAATATATGGTGTGGACCTTTGGATTACTTCTCCATTAGCAATAATGATAATGATCTAATTTTAAGGTTAAATTGAAGCCAGATACCAATTTAGTGTATGAGACCCTTTGTTTGTGGGACAAGGGACCTCCTCCAAGTAGCGATTTGACTACCAAAGTCTACATAAATATATATACACTACCCCTTTACATTTGAACATGTAACCTCTTAGGATAACCTCATTAGATTTAATGACCAAAGTTGTATCTCAAACTTGGACTAACAATCTATATTGTGATCAAGCAATCACACCTAAAAAACATTTTTGAGTGTACATCTTGTTTAGCAAACCTCCTCAACATTTAGCTTACATTTAAATCAGCCATCCATGCGTTGATATAATTAATGACTCAAGTCAATTGCACAAGCTCATTCATGTTTAGTTTTAAACTTGTCATATGTCTCTGCAATGGTAAACCACTTAGCACGTGGTAACCTTGGAGTCGAATTAGAGTTGCTAAGGTGGATTTAAAAAACCGCTAGAATGGCCTCCACAATGGTTTTAGGTACATGCTCGGCATTGGTGATAAGACATGATGGCATGAATCTTTTTAGGATGAAGGTTAGACTTGAACCTTGGTGTTCCACATGAGTTTTCCTTGTGATTTTTTATTCCAATAGTGTGCTTAGCTCGTGGGTGAATTAAGAAAATAAAAATGTTTATCAAAGGTATATGGAATATATATATTTAGTTTCAATGATTATGAATCCAAAACACATATGTGTATTTACTTATTTTTATTTATACTATTGTAAAATATCTAGATAATAATTTCACTTTTGAATTTTGTGAATAGTTCGGAGGGTGCAAAATAAAGGGTTCAATTATTTGAATTTTGTGAATAGTTTGGAGGGTGCAAAATAAAGGGTTCAATTATTTGAATGGATATATGATGTATTTTAGGACTTTAGTTGTGTGGATGAGGAATTTTGATAAAAAACACATATGAAGCAAAGGACAAAGAGAGCTCAAACGAGCAACATTTTTTTGTATTAGAATAATTAAACAAAGAGGGTGTAAGAAATCATTGTCACCCATTTTCTTTTGTCACATGCCTTCTTTAAACTTTATTTTTGTTCTTTCCTAGACAGATTGATCATAATCATGCGATCAACCCAAAACACCAAAACTCTGCAAATGAACATTTGGAGTTACAACATCTAGCTCTTACTTGGGGATGATGCTTCCCTATGAGGCATCGAGAACTACAGATCAAGTGCCTTCTCTATCTTTCCAACGAAGTCGTTCCTTTCCAATAACCAATGTCCTCATTGTCCATATCTAGATGAAATTATCGACTCCAAAACCATCAAAAATTTTGAAATTCCTAGCTTATACTCAACACCAAGTTTATTTATATACAAGCCTATCTACCTTAACAAATGAAGGCAATATGATTAGTTTAAATCATATTTCCAATGGAACCAAGATAGCATTTTACTAATGGAATGAACCTCGAGCATTCATTTGGTTAAGAAAGGAAGCAATTAGATGGATCACTATGACACAAAAAGGAAAGGCGATGCATACTTACAGACCAAGAATATTGTCTTCATGAGTTCAAAGAAACGTGTGGCCTTAACCAGGATAGAATCCAACCAAGATTCAACAAGCTCATTATAAACATGAGAGAAAGGGATTTGATTGCAACCAACAAGGACAAGAAATTTTCCTCTTTCTCAAAATGGCTTATTTGTCTTTGTATGATAGTAATTTTTTCTTCTTTATTACTAACATTGATGGCTTCTTCTTGTGATTCAAATACGTAAAGAGGAAAATGAAGTACGTTTCCTTCAATGCATTCAAGTTCTTCATATAATCTTTTTCCATCAATATTTTCACCACGTACTACAACACCATACATTAGTTCCCTACTAAAAAATTTAGTCAATGCAGATTCGAAAATATTCTCTTTCTCTTGAGGTCAATAAAACAATCCCTCTTGTATCCATCTTGAACAAGTCTTTGAACAATAATTTCTTCAGACTTATTTTGGCATGCAACCTCTTCACTTAATTGTTCGGATTCCAAATTCCTTAATTACAAAGAAGTATTGCAGATCATCTTTGAATTTTTCTTGCATATTCACATAAGGATTTCCCTAGAAGAGACCACCTTGAAAATCAACAACACAATCTTCATCATAATAATAGCTATAATATTTTTCCCTTTCATCCATGCTATATGGGATATAGAATATCATCTTTGTTGTGGTAGGAACCATTCCTTCATAATCAAACATTAAATTTGTGTCTCGAGGAAAATGTTTTGTTGTTGTATCACTTCCACTACCCAATTCAGCCTACCATTCAATGTTATGGGCTAATGATTTCATGGGGACGTCATTTTTCATGGAAGGGCTCTAAAATTTGAGAGGCGAGACAAGAGTTAACTAGTTATACTTGAATTTTTCCACTCAAGTAATCAAGGCTCACATCGTTTTGGTAAACTCATGTATTCCAAGATTTTGAGAGTTAGGGGCAATTGTATCCATAGAATTTAGGATTATATCTTTCACTTTTTGCTTCCATTCATTTACTATATTATCATTTTCTTGAATCTTGAGAACTTTTCCTAAGGCCAACATATTTCCTTCTAATTCCATAGCATCAATGAACATCTAGTCCATAGTAGGAGATCTCATTCCCTAGGGAAGAAAATGAAATCAAATCCATGTGTTTCTACATAGGCAACCTTATGATGCAGACCTATAACCCTAAGCTTGTTTTATCTTGAATTTCTTCAATGGTTAATCAAAACCATATATCTAATTACTCATGGCCATGTTCTTTAAGAGACAAAAGATGCAGGGTTTACACGTTTCCTGCTTCAATCTCTCTCATTAGAAATGCTTCTAGTATACAACCATTACTAGAACTATATGCATACTACAGAGACTTAATAGCACTGTGGGAATACCATCTAGGTACATGAATATTTAATAATTGCATAAATCTAAATGCATTGCAAGAATTTAAGAGTTCTTACCAAAAAAGTTCTGGTACTACTGAAATTTCTAATATACTTACTCTACTCTCTACTTAGTATAGGTCTTGAACATTGTACCCGTACCCTCATCATACCTGTGGCCTCAATGTTCCTAGTCATTTTCTTATCACTTGATTTCAGCATGAGTTCACACTTCTTAGATTTCTTCTATATCCAATGCATCCACTTAGCAATTAAATCACAAACCTTTGCACCCACAATCAATGAAGATCGATTGGTTTGTGCACACTCATATTCATAAGCTTGTACTCAGGATATATTGACTGCTCACTCAAAAATGGCCTTCGATTCTCCAGGTATCAAAACTTCTTGCAACATCCTCCAACATAGCTTCAAATCTTCCTCACAACCCTTTAATCAACAACTTGCAAATCTGTGGGTGATTTTGACTCATA
Source organism: Picea mariana (assembly GCA_032191745.1). Classification (NCBI taxonomy): domain Eukaryota; kingdom Viridiplantae; phylum Streptophyta; class Pinopsida; order Pinales; family Pinaceae; genus Picea; species Picea mariana. The sequence continues at coordinate 77,148 of JASDQU010245016.1, forward strand.
CAGAGTTCATTTCAGGACTCAACATGCCATTCCAAAGAGTGTTTGACCTCTGGTATCTTGAATTTATAAATAATGATGGTCGTTTTCCAACATCAACTCTCAATCTCATGGATTGATCGTGCTTTGGTCAAGACCCATTACTAACATTTACATAGATATCGCCCATCTCAACATTGCATTTCACAGTTGGACTAACCACACATAGGAACCTAGATTCCCTTCAACAGTCTATATTTCAATAATGCAATACAATGAACTACTCTGACCTTTATGCCATCAACACATTCTGTAAGAACTTCCTGAATCGATTCCACAATCGATTCTCCTCAAGAGGACTCTACTCGATTCCTTCATAAATGGAATCTTATACACAAAGACTCTACCCAGTTCTCTTCCCCTTGGTGAAACCAATCATTTTTCCCTCTTCTTTCCTCAACAATCCATCAAATATAGATGGCTCTGCAACTAGGGTTCTACAGATCTAAATCAATTGATCAAATTAATCATTCATCAAAATACAGCATGCACCTAGGTACATAAACACAACACACAAAAATGATGAATCTTCTTCTCATTAATAAAATGCAACTATACATACTCAATAACCCTAGTCTAGTCTTATATGGCCTGATTCGATATTCCATGGCCATATCTATATTGAACTCTAAAAAAAAACCCTTTCTATCCCGTAGACTTACAATACATAAATAACATAAGCTTCTCCAACTTAAAAACTAATTCCTACAAATCTGGAACTGTTTCTAAATAAAGACCCTAATCCTTATCCTTAATAAATGACTCCATCGAATACTTTCAACAAATAAGGATTTAGTTTCACTATTCTAGCATTCTACTAACACCTCACCAAATTAACTCAATGACTCATATCCTCATTGACATCTCAACATTTTTCACAACTTTCTAATCCTATGCTTGGAAACTATGGATATTTACATAATTTTACAATGATTTTACAATCCAACCCCTCATTGGGAAAACATCAAGACCTTATGGTCTGATCAAACTCTAGAACTTTGAACAAGAGAAGGATGCTCCTGCATCAGACTCCCATGGAAGAAAGAAATATGACCTCCTAGTCATAATCTCTTGATGACTTGGAACCTCCAGGATTGCAAACCTTATACTGTATATGATCATTCATTTCATGATATTGTTGTCCATTAGCTTTATTGCATCCTTCCTTTATTGATGTTTTTAGTCTCCCAAGCTTTCATACTTTGCTCTGCAATGCTCCACTCAACTTACCTTCACAATCTTTTATGGTCAAGCAATTTACATATTTGATCGTTTGATTCACCTTTTTGTAATCTCTTTGTTTCTTTACTTTCATCATGAGTTCCCTCAACTCATTGATCTCTTTGTCCAGCTTTGATTTCTACTGGCACATAATTTTTTGTTGCATTACAACAAATTTACGGTGGTCCACTTCAACACTATTACACTCAACTTCCTTCATTTCAGCAATAACATGTTGCATGAAATTATCTTTACCTTCAACCTCCTCTCACTCATCTTCAAGCTGCTAGTTGCTTTCTTCTGCCACCTCTTCATCCTTGATGTCTTTTAAGACATTCCCCTCTTTAATATTTGTTTGTTGTTTCTGAATTTCAACTTCATCTTTAAGAGACAATTTGTAGTATATTTCTTTGATCACAACATCATATTCATCAACACTTCCCTCTGTACCTACAAACACATCATTAGTTTGAAAACTATAGTATATCCTTGTTCCTACTAATGCTTGAGACACTCTCTTGTTGTCTGGCACTGGTGAACACTTTTCTTCACTGGTTGCAATCCCACTTTCACATTCAGGTTCCTTTATCAAATATTCCAACAACTCAATCTCTCGTTGACATCTTACAATCATTTCATCACAGTGTTGATCATTATCCTTTGCATTTCTTTATTCTTTTACAATATCTCTCAGTAGTCATCCTTCATCATCCTTCTGACTATCTCCAATAGCCAAGTATGCCATGTGAATTTCTATAATAGGCTTTTCTTTAATGTGAGACAAATTTGTTTCATCTCCATCTACAACACACTCTTCATTTTGACTAGCTTCCTTCCCAATAGCCTTCAATAATTGTACTTTATATTCCTTTTGGCCACCTATAAAAACCAAATTTTCCCTGGTTTTATCAATAACAAGTTCTCTAATATGATACATAACTACCCCATGCTCTCTAACAAGATGTTGATCTTTCTCTGCTCCCGTGCTATAAAAAGCATGTACTCTTTACTTTTCATGGCGGTGTTCAGTAACCACCTTTCTTCCTTTATCACAACTTTACGGGGATGTCCTTCTCCAATACCTTAAAGAGACATTCCTTCACTTTCATTTCTTGCAACATAATTTTGATTATGCTCTTCCTTAATCTTGATGACAACTATGGAAGGTTTCCCATCTCCATGAAAACCTGCAAAATCACACACTTTGTCAGTTCTAAAACCATAAGGCTCTATGGCCTCATTTGATGCCTCAATCATCAAATCTCCTTGTTGATCTTCATTTCTTGTACACTTTATGAGACTCTCAACTAGTCTCCTATTAGTATCATCGTCACTTTCTCCAAGGAAAACTCCTTGTTCAAGTTCACAAATGTGAACTTATTCTCCTATTATCAACTCTAATTTAAACTCAGCTTCTTTGAATTCTTCATTCTTCAACCAAGCCAATGACCTATGTCTTTGCTTATGTTCCAAAGTATTCCATTGCACTTTCCTCTTACCCAATTTCCATCCAAAACATGGATCTTCATCGCTCCTCTCTAACAACTCCATTAACTTACTAAGTTCTTCCTTAATCTCAGTAATTTCTTTGTCAAACTCCTTTTGACATACTCCCTTTATGCCATTTACTTTGACATCTTCTTTCACTTCATTGTGACTTTCCTTTGAACCCCTTGCATGACTATTGATAGTCATCTTCTCTTCTTTGAGTTTCCTTAAACTCATTGTGAACTGCACTCTTAGCCTCTCCAGCAACAAGTCTCTTTCACCTTGTCATAAAACACCTCACCAAACTTTCTCTAAGTCTTTCCTTTTGGCATTTCACTAGTTCCCTTTCTCATAGCCTCTTGAGATTTCAGTTCTCTTCCTAGCCTCTTTCTTGCAGTAACCTACTTCTTGAGAACCCCAATGTTCCCTCTCTTTTCCAATCTACTATTGGAAACAACTACAACACTCTCTTGTTGTGGGTTCCTTTGTCACAATTTTTCAACAAAGATTTTCCTCTTCTCCTTATTGCAATTCAAATTGTAATCTAGCTTTTGTTGTTACCTTCATCCAACATAAACATACCTTTATCAAATTTGTAATCAAAATATAAACACACTTACCATTCTCTCAAGCATGCTCCACTGCTTTGTAACTTTGACCAAATTTTCTTCTTGTCTGAAATTCTCTATTGTAGCCTCTATAAGTTCTTTGCTTGTCTACCTCCTTTATTGTCCAACATCTAATAACTCTAGACCTTCACAGTTCTATCCAACTCACTGTTGGAACTACAACACTATGTTTGTAACTATCCCTTTGCAACACCTTCTTGTTCTACTCAAAGAACTTGTCTGCTCTGATACGAATTGTCGCGGGCCTATAACCCTAAGCCTACTATATCCTGAATTTCTTCAATGGTTAATCAAAACCATATATCTATTTCCTCATAGCCAGGTTCTAAGAGACAAAAGATTCAGGATTTACATAGGTCCTTCTTCAATCTCTCTCATTAGCAATGCTTCTAGTATACAACCATTACCAGAACTATATGCATGTTGCAGAGACTTAATAGTGTTGCAGGAATACCATATAGGTACAAGAATATTTAATAATTGCATAAATCTAAATGTGTTGCATGAGTTTAAGATTTGTTACCAAAATCGTTCTGGTACTACTGAAATTTCTAATATGCTTACTCTGCTCTTTGCTTAGTACAGGTATTGAACACTATACCCGTACCCTCATCAAACCTGTGACCTCAATGTCACTGGGTGTTTTCTTCTCACTCGATTTCAACATGAGTTCACATTTCTTACATTTCTTCTATATCCAATGCATCCACTTAGCAATTAAATCACAAATCTCTGCACCCACCATCATTGAAGATCAATTGGTTTGTGCACACTCAACTTCATAAGCTCCTACTCGGGATCTATTGACTACTCACTCAGAAATGGCCTTTGATTTTCCAGGTATCGAAACTTCTTGCAACGTCCTCCAACATAGCTTCAAATATTCCTCACAACCCTTTAATCAAGCTTGCCAATATGTGGGTGATTTCAACTCATACAAAGTTTGTTTCAAGACTCAACACGCCATTCCAAAGAGTGTTTGACCTCTAGTATCTTGAATTTATAAATAATGATGGTTGTTTTCCAACACTGACTCTTAATCTCATGGATTGACCATGCTTTGGTCATGACCCATTACTAACATTTACATAGATATCACACATCTCAACATTGAATTTCACAGTTGGACTAACCATGCATAGGAACCTCAATTCCATTCAACAATCTATATTTCAATGATGCAATACAACGAACTTCTATGGCCTTTATGTCATCAACACATTTTGCAATAACTTCCTGAATCAATTCCATAATCGATTCTCCTCAAGAGGACTCTATTTCTAATCCCAAAATATTGGCACATTACCCCTTAATTGGGGAATATTACATTAGTATTGTTATCTTATTTATGTCAGCTTGGGTCCATTAGTTGTAATTGTACCTCCTAGTCTCCTATATATACCAAGGAGACCTTTTCATTTGGACTCATCTTGTATTTGTGAAATCACATAATGTAAAAGGAGGTTTCCCCGTCAAAGAGGATTATTATCTACATTTCTCTCTTTGTCAAGGCATTGAGTGCTTATTTTGAGGTTTTTATGCTATTTTTATATTTGGATCCTAACATTTGGTATCAGAGCTCAAGGTCTTGGGATTTCTCTATTGCATCTAAGACACCTTGGAATTTTTGTTGTAACTTTTTTTTCCTGGGATGTTTCAAATGGAACACCTTAGGGGATATTTAGTAGATGGATCAAATTACTTGTGGTTAAAATATTAGCTTTTGGGGGTTTATACTTTCGGAGATATAGCCTGTGGAAGATCAGGTTCCTGAATCATCCTGAATTTTGTCATCACAGAATTTTCACTATAACTATTTTTTTTGTGATGCTTCAGACCATGAAACTCGGAGGATATTCATAAGAATTATCAAAGTATCTATGGTAAAAATTTCAGCTTCCGGATCATCCAAATTTTGGAGATACACCCTATGTAAGCTAGGGTAGCTGACTAGTCCTATGAACTAGTCTCAAACAAGCGTTCTAGGTAAAATAGTGATATATTATTCAGTGAGTATCCAAATTAAGTGAGACTAGTTGCATAGGATAGTGGATAGTCTTTAGTAATTCTGGTGCAAGTTTCATAATAAGATATCATATATTGTGCGCTTGGAACACTTTACAAGTACGCTCTCCTAGAAAGGCCAAAAACCCACAAAGCGTGGGGAAGTCACCATAACTTCCACTTAGCACATCCAATTTTGAGCATACCTGTGGCATTGTAGAGAGGACATATCAAAGAACTACATAACAAAATTTCGTACCTAGAAGGGTTGAAATTGTAAATATACAAATAGAAGAAAGGTCGGGTAGCAAAACAACCTCCAAACCAGGGTTTAAAAGGTGTGTTGTTTTTGTTTTTGGAAATTTGCATATCTTTTGACTAGAAGATCCAATTGGGGTGATTCGAAAAGTAGAATAAAGTGGGATAAATTGAGCATTACATAAATTTGAGAGAAACTTAGGGATTTTTTTAGGTACAGACGTGTTCTAGCATCTCTAAACGTAGGAGCTATCGTTACTAGTCAGTGCTACAACCTTGGGACTGTGTGGTTCTTCCACATACCTAGAGTATATCGAAATGCCCCTTTTGAATGGTTGCACATTTGATAGAACTACTAGGTATTTGAGCTCCCATGTACCTAGAATATATCAGGAGAGCCCCTAGAATCATGAGACTTACCAACTAAACTTTTTGGTCATATTGTTGTTATAGTACACCAAGAACAGCACTCAGGGAGATCACTCTCTAGTACCTGGATAGTCAGATAATATGGCTAAGGGCATGGTCAAGCCTCCTTAGTTAGTGCCCTGAGATATTGCGCTGAGTATTATTGTTGGACTTCGTGTTGATGATGTAGCTATGTGAGACATTCTCCAGGACACAAACCTGAGAGAGAGCCCATGAGAGGGGTGTGTGGTTCCTATCTGAGCCAAAGATAGAACGTAGAGATGACCTCCTCCTTACAGAGAGTTGATAAGAACTCTAGATGATTCTCTTGTGTAACGCAATGAGAAAGGAGATCTGCAGAGTTGGACGTGCATGTGGTTGAGCATAAGGTGAACGTGTGAAATCCCAAAGTGTTGGGTGCATTGTCATGAGAACATAAATGAAGATGATGTGTTAGCCTCCTCTGAGCAGAGAGTTGATGAGAAAATCTATATGAATCTCCTGTGTAATGCAGTGGGAAAGAAGATTTGATGAGTGGACGTTCCTATGGACAAGCATAGGTGAACGTGATCATGGTGGTTGAGCACTAGTGAAGAAGTGGTTCTTCTGTGTAATGCAGTGAGCCAGAGATATGGAAATCCCTATGAATGTGCCCCTAATGGATGAGAACTAGTGGTTGTATAAGATCCCTTACTATATTGTTCAAGAATCAGACCTACCTGTAACCCTAATTGTAATGTAAAGGGTATAGGTCGGCTCCACCTTAATGTGATTGATAATTAATGCAAAAGATAATTAATATGGTTAATATTAATTATATTATGAGATAGAGAGGTTGGCCATGTTGTGCCAATAGACACTTATGTTGACAGGTTCAGTCTAGTATAAGTAAAGGTAAATTCCCCATTGAGGAATCATATCTTTTGTGTGAGTTTGGAAATTTCAGCAAGTACACCTTCTTGGGAAAAGTGCACACCTCTCTTGGGTGCTAGTCCTCTAGGGTTTGCAAGCACCCTATTGTGTGTTAGGTTTTCTTGGTGGTGAAGGTATTTCTCTTGAAGAATATAGCAAAGGATTTGGTTGGGTTTTCTTCCCTTGTTGAGAAGGGTTTCCCAGGATACTTCTTGTGTACTTGTGCATGGTGTTTCTTCTTGTGACCTTGGTTGCTTCAAACTGTTTATGGTTTAAGAAAAATGCTAAGATGAAATGAAATTTTTGTTTAAGCCTTGATTATTGAAAAATTCAACATGGTATCAGAGCATAGGTCTTGAAGAACCCATTGCACAAGCTACAAGATTTTACCAGTCTTCCCTCCTCTTTTGCAGAATCGTACGACCCTCCTAAGGTTCCCAGAAATTCCATACAACCCTCTTCTTTTGGGTGTTTCAGCCCCTAAAACTTGGACATTGAGGAAAATTTTGGCATAGGAGACTACGGCCTTCTCCAGCATACCTCCAGAGACTCTCAGAGTGAAATTACGAGCATTTTGAAAATTTGTCCCTAGGGTTTCGCAATTTTCTACAGATTTATGTTTTTAGGGTTTCTGCAACTCTTTGAAGAAGCCTTCAAGATTACCTGTGTTATTCTAACTTTCAAGGCTTATTGTTGGCATTCATAAGCCCAAAAAAACCTAAGGTTTCTATCCTAGACTAGTCGTTAGGTTTTCTAGCCCAGTTAACAAGGGTTTGTGAAGAACCTAAAAATATGATGAACAAAACTATGATGGAAGATAATCCTAATGGATCAAGCAACTTCAAGTTCCTAGAAGAAAAGACTTCAGAAGAAAACTTATTGTGGGTGATACAATAAAAAAAAGGTTTACCAGAGACAACTATTGATGAATGGAAGGCAGACAATGACAAGATAAGGAAGCCAATCATCTACACAAGCTCTTACATTGAAGGGCCAATTTCAAAGTAACAAGATGACAAAAGGTTACACCGTGACTACCTTCTTCATGAAAGATCTCAGAGGACAGAGATCAACCAGGTGCCATTGGAGAAATCATATCAACACCCTCAAGTATGCACTTATATATATATATATATATATATATATATATATTACTTGTATCATTATCATGAGGGTAATTGCAGGAGGAAGAAACCTTTTGTTGAAGTCATGGATGTAAAGGGATCTCAGTGCATTCAGAGGAACAACACACTAAGAAGTGAAGACTCCATGTTTGATTGTTGTAATTGTCATTCCTCTAACCTATATTTATAAAGTTTGCTACATTACAAGTAGGTGTTGTAGCTGTGACAACAATCCTTAAATTATTTTGATTCTAGTGATGTACTCATTATTCTCCTTTAGTAGATATTCTTCTGTTGGTTCTGTTTGTTTTCTTGTTCCAGACAGGTTAACAGCTAAGGAAGATGTTTATCCTTCAAAGGGAGTCACTTGACTTAGAGGGATTCAAAACTATTTGAGAAAGAGGAAGAATAGAACCATCATTGAAGCAATCAATGCAATAATGCATGATCAGAATCCTTCTATCATTCTATGGGAAGAAGCATGCATGAAACAGTATATGTTCAGAATAAGAGTCTTCACCAGACTTTGAAAAACATAACTCTTGAAGAAGCCTTCACCGGAGTGAAGACTGAGATTGAACACTTCAGGATATTTGGGTACCCAATGTATTTTCATGCACCCAAAGAGAATAATTCCAAGCTAGACCATTCAGGGAGAAAGGATACACTTATGGGATAACAGTGAATCTTCAAAGACATTCCAAGATCATCATTCCTGGTCAGAGATAAATTGAGACAAGCAGAGATGTTTGCCTTGAAGAAGAGATAGCCTTTCAAAGATCCAGAGAATCTCAGATGGAGATTGACAGTGAGACAATACCTTCTCCCCCTTCAGCAGTTCATAGGGAGACAAACATTATTCAAGATTATCCATTTGCTCCAATTGATATGTCCAGAGATATTGCAGTAAGGGCATAAAAAGGCATGCATAGGATCAACAAAACTCTGGTAGAAGGTAGAGAAACACACAAGTCCCTCAAGGGACACCTTGAGAAAGCAAAAGAGTTTTTCAAAGCTATCCTTTAGTCGTGAGCCACTTCATTGAAGGAACAACTAGAGAAACAGGTATGGAAAGATGCCATAATAGAAGAATACCAGTGTATCTTAAAGAATGATGTATAAGATATTATTCAAAGACCAGAAGGGAAATCTGTGGTAACTTCCAAATGGATCTATAAGAGCAAGCATGTAGCTGATGGAAGTGTCAAGAAATACAAAGCCAAAGGATTCTCACAAACAGAGGGAGTTGTCTATGATGAGACACTTGATCCAGTAAGCCCAATACACTTCCATCCATACTACCATCCATGATTTGGAAACTATATACGATGAATGGATTCTTGATGAGTTTGGGTTTCAGCAAGATTGTTGTTGATCCAAACCTATATTATTACAGTGTTGGTGATGAGAGCCTGATTTCGATGACTTATTCAGAAATCCTTGTTGTTGAAAACAAGTAAGCCTTGACTTCTGATTTCAAGATGAAGGATCTGAGTATGATGCTCTAATTCCTGGAAGTATGATAGAGAACAATGATATTTTCTTGAGTCAAGGAAAATATACAATGGGAAGAATATTAAAGAAGTTCGGTATGATAGAATACAAAAACATCGTGATAGATTTGAAGAAAATGAATGATGATGATTCAGACGAGATTGATCCACAGCTGATTGGATCATTGATGTATCTGGTTAACACCAGACCTAATTCATGTTATGCAGTGAATATGCTTATCCAATCCATGAGCCAGCTAAGACAGACTCACTGGAGAATAGTAAAGCATGTATTGAGATATACACGAGGCACGGTTTGATATGGTTTGAGATATGCCTCCAAGTGTGAAATTGAGTTTGCAGGGATATGCCTATACAGATTGAGCAGAGAGTACAGTGAACCGAAAGAGCACATCTGGTTGTTGTCTTACCGTGAAGTTTTCCATGGTTTCCTGATTCAGCAGGAAACAAAACTCTATGGCCTTGAGTACCACAGAAGCAGAGTATATAGCATCGAGTGTGTGAAGCAATGTGGCTTCACAAGCTTCTGACATATTTACTTGATCATGAGACGGATTCTATGATGATAACAAGAGTCGTGTGTAAAGCTCTTTGAGAACCTAGTGTTTCTTGATGGATCGAAACACATTAAGATGAAATATCATTATAACAGAGATATGATGCAGAGGAAAATAGTACACATGCAGTGCCTTCCTACACATGAGCAGATTGCAAACAACTTCACCAAATTAGCTTGGTGAAGAATACCTCCCTAGTTGAGAGGGAGTGTTGATTACTACATCCAATACAAAGTTCAAAGTACATTCGCGTGAGACTTGGCATGATGAAGAATGCCTCCCTAGCTGAGAGGGAGTGTTGATGATTGCAGTTATGTGAGACATTATCCAGGACACAAACTTGAGAGAGAGCCCCTGAGAGGAGTGTGTGGTTCCTATCTGAGACAGAGATGGAACGTAGATATGGTCTCTTCCTTATAGAGAGTTGAGAATAACTCCAGATGATTCTTCTGTGTAACGTAGTGAGAAAGAAGATCTGCAGAGTTGGGCGTGCATGTGGATGAGCACAAGGTGAACGTGTGAAATCCCAAAGTGTTGGGTGCATCGTCATGAGAACAGAAATCAAGATGATATATTAGCCTCCTCTGAGCAGAGATTTGATGAGAAACTCCAGATGACTCTCCTGTGTAACATAGTGGGAAAGAAGATCTGTTGAGTGGATCTGCCTCTGGACGAGCATAGGTGAACGTGATCCTAGTGGTTGAGCACTAGTGAAGAAGTGGTTCTTCTGTGTAATGCAGTGAGCCAGAGATATGGACATCCCTGTGGATGTGCCCCTAGTCGATGAGCACTAGTGGGTGTATAAGATCCCTTTCTATATTGTTCAAGAGTCAGACCTACCTTTAACTCTAATTATAATGTAAAGAGTATAGGTCGTCCCCACCTTAATGTGATTGATAATTAATGTAAAAGATAATTAATCTGGTTAATATTAATTATATTATGAGATAGAGAGGTCGGCCTTGTTGTGCCAATAGACACTTTTGTTGACAGGTTCAGTCTAGTATAAGTAAAGGTAAATTCCCCATTGAGGAATCATATCTTTTGTGTGAGTTTGGGAATTTCATCAAGTACACATTCTTGGGAAAAGTGTGCACCTCTCTTGGGCACTAGTCCTCTAGGGTTTGCAAGAACCCTCTTGTGTGTTAGATTTATGCTTTAATTGTGACAGCAAGTATAGTAAGTGACATAAATGTGGTGAGAAGAAATTATTCTACATAGATTGTGAAGAGGAAGAAGAACAATAATCATCTCAAGATGAAAATATTGGACCTGGTATTATGGGGTTGGCATTGATGACAAAGAGGACCAATATGGTCAATATTGGGCATGGATTTGGTATTGGGATTGATACAAAAATAATCAAGTAGATGTCAATAAGTCTGGTAAAAAGTCTCAGCAAGAAAAGTCTCGACCAGTCAAGCCTTAAGTCGAGTCGAAAAAAATTATCTCGACTAGTCAAACCTTAAGTAAAGTCGAAACAATTAAATGGGTCAAGATGACTATCTAAATGAAATGAGAAAAGATCAAAGTCGAGTATTTCAATAAAATGCATTAGATATCAAGAATTTTGGTATAAAAATATCAGCAATAAGTTGAAGTTGAAGAAGTTGAAAAAGTCAAAAGTCAAAGTTAAAGAAATGAGGGGTCGAATTCGAAGAGGCCGAAGAAGTCGAAGGTCAAAGTTAGATAAGGAGAAGAAGTTGAAGGTTGAAGTTGGATAAGTCGAAGAAGTCGAATATCGAAGTCGAAGTCGAAGTCAAAACTCAAGCAAGTCATGACAACCAAAGTTGAATTACACAAGTCGGTTTTCTTCTAAGTGAAGTCAGTCAAAGAAAGAAGTAACCTAAAGATCAAAGTCGAAGGAAACTTAAATTGGGAAATACAAGATGGGTCGAGGCTGAAGCAAGTTGGGTGGACTGGAATCAAAATACTCAAGTCGAAATTTCTCCTAGCTGAGTCAACCAAAAAGATGTTTGTCGATCGACTAAGGAAGCAAATACAAAAAAGGGTGAAGACCAAGTCAAATCTTTAGTGACTAGCAGCTGAGAGGGAACTGATTTTAATATCCACCATCAAGTAAAATGTTTACAATTTGAGTTTAAATAGTCACCAACAAAGGAGATATAACATAGTTACCAACTTAATGAGAACTGTGACCTCAAAACAAGAACTCTGGCCCAAAAAACCCATATTTTTGCATAAAAACATCAAAATCAACCCCCAAATCAAAAAGTGGTGCTACCAGTAGCACCATGTTTTAAAACAAGGTCAAAATTGCAACATTTTTCAAACATGGGCTTCAAAACTTAGATAGTAGCTCAAAAAAACCTCGAAATCAGCACCTAAAAACAAATAAGATGTTTTTTTAATTTTTTTTTTCTTTTCAAAATGTTAAATTTTGAGATCATTTGAAATCGTATTTTTGTCACTTGGTACTATTAAAGCCAAAACCTCAAAATCAACCATCAAATTGAAAAGTACTGCTACCAGTAGCACCCATTCTAAAATTGGGGTATGAAAATGACACATTTTTATAATGTGGTAAAAGAACTCATCATTACTGTAAACAAAATCATAAAAGAAACCCTTAAATGTTTACTTTTTAAATGTTATTATCACGCAAAGCAGAAAGTAATACATAATGCCATGAAAATATCACAATATACTTTAAAAATTCAACGTCACTTTTCAATAATTTTTTACTTTTAATAACAAAAAAGTAAATACAAGTTACATTGAATGAAACATAAATAATTTCTTAAAAGTAT
>JASDQU010245016.1:106163-118307 GCA_032191745.1 Picea mariana
TTTGTTTGGTAAAAGTAGTTTAGGTTAGTTGTTTTATTTATCAAGGAAAAAGAAAGTTTTTCTTAAGTTCTTTATTTGAATACTTAGAACATTAAGTAGCTCGTAGTCGAGCGAAATCTTGTTTTAGGTTTTTCTTTTCAAAGATTTGAGAAAAGTAGTTACGAAAAGTTTGATTAAAGAGTTTAAATTGGCAAATCTTTATTTGTGAAGAAGAAGTAGTTTGTTTTCAGTTTCATTTCATGCTCTTCTCTTTCATCTCTTAAAGAACATCACTGGTTTCACTTTCATTCCCTTTGACTTAATAAATCCACTAAAATTAATGCTTAATTAAAATTTATTAGACTTTGTGTTTGTAGGGTCCATCAATTTAGTCTAGGCTAGAGCCTTGATTTAGGATTGGAGAGGAAACTCTTCAAGGCTGCAAAAAAAAACATAAGAGTCTATGATAGGGAGTGCTTAAAATTCTAGTAACCGTGAAAGTTATCAGGGACTCCCCTCTAACACAAGGTATAAACACAAGGTCGTGTGCAGAAAGGTAGCAGAGATAACCCCTCCAAAGCTAGACCAAGTGTAGTGGGGAACGCATATATAGGTCTTATATTGGGATTCTGTTGATTGCATTTTCCACGGAACTTCATGGGTCTTGAATCTGTTCGAGGTCCTCAATCATCTTTCGGAACACTTTCTTTCGATACCCTTGATAGGTTTCAGGCTTGATACCCTGCTCATTGTGGTCTACCCGACTGTCGACTGTACCCACCTGGTCATTGTTCACGCACTAGCAACCTATTTGTCTTTATCTTAATGACTTACATAGGTGACTGCAGGGATATACCACAGTACCTAGGGCATAGATCAGGCCACTCTTTGTAGAGTATACTCGGAGGGTGCTTCCGTATTCGAGTTTCACTTGCACCGGTAAGTTTCTCTAGTGTTGGTTGGTGTAACTATTCTTCCAACTAGCTAGTGATGTTCTTGTATTATCTCATAGGATCTTTTTCTAGTGTGTGTTGGTCTTTAAAGTTACTAGAAATCCTTAGTGTTTCATTGATATTCTCACACCATGGAGGATCAGGAGCTTCGTCGGTCGTGAAGGATTTTTTGCCTACTATCGTTTGATCTGGAGCCACCCCCGCAACTGCTAAGGAGAAGACTAGACCAACAAGGATCTTTTGAGATGATCGAGCCACAAGAAACTGTACCCGACCCATCTCCGAGAAGAGAACATTTGATTATGGAGGAACCAACCATTTCTGACCTTGGAGAGGAATCTCTTGGTCGGTATAACCCTCCGATCATTGATCTATCAGTGACCATCATCATACAAGTTAATCCTTACGAGCGTCAAGTAGTGTCACAAGCAGCGATAACGACAAATGTTTCTACTTCTTTATGGAATTCTCATACTCCCTCTACAGCTGTCACTACAGGGGTTTTTCCACCTCCTAACCAACCATCGTCAGCCTGAACCACTACGGTCTTGACTACATATACCTCGGGCAATGGTTCAATTTTTTCTATGGTGGTGATCAATGATCCTTTCACCCAGACTGTGACAGGCCCTTCGTTCTCATACAGAATTTTTGGCTTCAATACGAACTCTGTCCTTTCCTACTCCACTCTACAGACTTTAGGTCTGGGGGCAGGGAGCTCAAACACTCCTCTGCAAGGATCCATGGGGGGCACTTCTGCTCCCTATAACACCTTCCCTTACAGAGGGGGTCATATGCCTTCTTCGTCCCCTTCGCTTGGCGGTGCTCACCAGCACTCCGTCAGGTCAAACGTAAAATATAGTTCGTCTAGAGAAGGTAGTCAAGGACTTCCTTCTTATAGCATCTCGGTAGGTTCAACGTCGTTCTCTTTGTTCAGCGCATTTGGTAACAATGCATTCTCATCAGTTGTTGTCTCAGCTGGGGGCAACCCTGGTTTTGGATCACAAAATCTTGCGCAGGGTATTATTCCTACGCAAGGGGCACACACTTCTCAAGGACCTTGGAATCTATGGTAGGGATCAGTTCCCTCGTCAGGGGTGTCGACCAGGGGCAAACCCTTCCATAGCCAATGGAACCCCTGGAAAGGCTTAGGACCTATGCCCGTCGGATCGGCAAGGAACAACCCTTTCCAGAATCCTTGGAATACAATGCAAGACCAACCCTCCACATCCTACTACGGGTGTCAGTCGATGATGTCTCAACAAGCGTAAAATTTGTACACTGGTCATAGCCATGGTTTTTACCAGAACTCTAGCCAGCAGCCTAACTTTACCTGGAAACCTGGTGCCAGCCAAACTCCAATATCCTTTTTCCCTGGTTATAATCAACAACCCAAATTATCGTTTCTGACAACTCTGCACTTGCCAGAGTTGACAAGGTTATTAAACTACCCTATCTGTCACAATCTGCATTGGCCTCCAATGCCAACCAAGTTTCCTTCAGACATTCCAAAGTTCAAAGCTAAGCCTAATGAATATCCAGGCGATCATGTGACTACCTTCCATTTATGGTTCTCATCCAACTCATTGAGAGATGACTCCATCCAGTTGCGTTTGTTTCAACGCATTCTCATTGGGAGTGTTGCGAAATGGTACATCAAGTTAAACCACTCAAGATACTCTACCTTTGGCGAATTGGCAATGGTTTTCTTAAACCATTTTCAATTACCTGTGAGATACAACGTCGGCACCGAGTTGTTGGCCAACTTTGACCAAACAAAGGAAAACCATATCTCAGATCACATCTGAGAATGGAGACACCAAAAGAGTTTGATAAAAGTACCAGTCCCACCAGCATTCCTTCTTGAGTGGTTCCTTAAATATTTGGTACCTTAGTTTTCTAAATACGTCGCAACATCGGGGGTCTTTTAAGAAGAAGAAGCAATAATGAGAGCCCAACAACTAGAGTTGATTTACTCTCAATCTAGTTTACTTTACAAAGTTTTTCCAGATGCACTGTGGTAGATACTTGACAAGACCAGACAAATATCTAGACCACATGCCAATGGTATTGTTGGTTCAGCACAAACGAAGCCCGCTGATCATCTATTGAAACAATTACAGCAGTTGTCAATACAGCAGACAGTGGCCAGCCAGACCACAGTTTTGGTTTCTCCCCCTACCCAAACGTCGGATGTACACAGTGTGAAATTGACAAACCTGAAGACCACCCAACAGCCTGAAGGAAAGAAGAAGAAGCGAAAGAAGGGTAAGGGAGATAAGAAACCTACCAATAATGTTGGCAAGGGCAACACAAAAAAGAATAAGTCGAAGTATCCATGTAATCTTTGCACGAAATACCATCTAACTCACCAGTGCCCTCGTCTTGTGGAGGCCCAAAATTTATTGGCATAGCAGTAGCCTGTCATGCTAACAAACCCATTTCCACATGGACAAAATTTAACTCAAGCCTCTCCGAGCGCAGAAGGGGGCAGTCAGGGACCCCCTCTGTCTGCAAGTAATCCTTCGTCTGTAAATGTGTATATGATGAAAGGTAGCATTGATATAGCAACCCATACATGTGACTATAGAATGCAAAACACCTCTGAGAAGAGTAAAGAAGCCAAAAACCCATCTCTTCCTCTCCAGATCGAGAATATGTTGGGAGAAACAATGACATGCATCCCAAAAGGTGTGTTCAAGAAAGCTTCCCACAATCCAAATGCAAGGGCCACCCAAAACTACTCTGTGGTGGAGGATTTGTCTCAAACCCCTTATGAAATGTCCCCTTTGGAGGTCCTCCAGAGCTTCCCTTCCCAGAGAAAGGCTCTGTTAGATTCCTTAGGATCTGTTGAGACTTGTAATCTGGGAACGATCATGCTTGATATGACCGACTTAAAACATTGTCTCCCTTACCACATGGTGTTTCAGATAGTAGTGGCTTACACCATGAAAACTTTTACTCGGAACATTTTCCACACGGTGGTTGATGAGGGTGCCTCAACATGCGTGATGTTGTTGGCATGTTGGAAGGCCATTGGCCAACCCATTTTGTCTCATTCACCTACTCTTATTATCGCTTTTGACGGTCGTTCCTTCCAACCACATGGAATCATCCCCTCTTTCCCCATACAGTTAGGGGGGAAGACCGTGTGCATCGAGGTTAAAGTGGTTGATGCATCTCTTGACTAAAATCTTTTGTTAGGAAGGAGTTGGACCTATTTTATGCAAGCAGTGGTCGCTACATTTTTTGGGGTCTTGTTGTTTCCACATGAGGGTTGAATCGTGTCCATTGATCAGTTGTCTTTCTCCCGTCCTGACCCTTCATCGAGGGAATCCACGGTCCCAATGATTGATAACCCTCAACCTGGCATCGTCAACGTAGGGGTTGGTTTGTGCCCACCTTTGATGGGTACTTTCGATTACCCACCTCCTTCTGACCATGTTAATTTCATATCGGCGGTCCTCGACCAGTCTAAGGTTGAAATTTTTCAAGTCTCATCATTTCGTACGACTTACTTTGATGATACATGGAATCTTCCTTCCCCATCAACCACGATGGAATGGACAAGGCACCATGACATGGTCATGCCTTTGTCCGCAGTAGAGGTTGCATACTCTCTACTCTAGAAATCTTCTGTCGATCCCGATCTAACTCCCGCACAGGAGTTATATCTACTTCTCGAGCCTATTTGGGCTCAAGGTTCCCTCATCGATACTGATTATTCAGACTTAGTATTTCCCTCAGATGAGGCAATCATTGAGGCAATGACTATTCTGGATCACATATCTTATTTCCTCCCAGATTTAAGAAGAATTGAAGCAGGTGAATTCACTCTGACTATGTTTAGAGATAGGGCTTGTCCTATCAATCCTTTGGCTATGCACATTGTTTACGCTGAAGGAAATATGGAAACCATCGCTAAAACAATACCTATTGATATCTACAGAACCCCTGTGTCATGGAGAATGTCTTCGTTGGAGCAGACTGCTCCCTCGAGGAGATTTGAATATACATGGATTTATTTAAAGAATTTCGTGACGTATTTGCCTAGTCTTACGAGGAAATGACAGTCATAGATTCAAGAATCGTTGAACATGAAATCACGACGTATCCTGACACTAAGTTGGTATGGAAGAAGCTTCATCCAATTAATCCTAAGAAAGAAACAGCTATTAAGGATGAAGTAGAGAAACTTCTCAAAGCAGGTTTTATCTACCCCGTCCAATTGACTCAATGGGTGTCAAATCCCGTTCTAGTTGACAAAAAACAAGGTACAATTCACGTATGTACAAACTTCCATGATTTGAACAAGGCCTACCTAAAAGATAATTTCCCCACGCCATTTATTGACCAGATAGTCGATGAATGTGCAAGTTGCAAGGTCTTTTCTTTCATGGATGGTTTTTCGGGATACAATCAGATATAGATCAAACCCGAAGACCAACACAAGACTGCTTTCATTTGTCTGTGGGGTACATTCGCTTATCGGAAGATGCCTTTTGGTCTGAAAAATGTTGGAGATACTTTTCAGTGGGCCATTTATTTTTCTTTCCATGATCTCAAACACATAGTCGAGGCTTATTTTGATGACTTAACATCACGATCTCGTAAGAGAGTTGATCATCCCACACACCTCTGACTTATCTTTGAGTGATGTCGCTACTACCAAATCTGCTTGAATCCAAACAAATGCAGTTTTTGTGTGATGTCAAGTCATCTGCTAGGTTTCATAGTTTCGAAAACAGTTATCATGGTCAATACTCTCACGATTGAGGTGATAGTTCATTTTCCTCCCCCATGCACATTCCCTCAGCTTCAAAGTTTACATGGAAAAGAGAACTTTTTACGGAATTTCATCACAAACTATGCCAAGATCACAAAGAGTTTCATGCATTTACTAAAGAAGGACGCTCCTTTTCATTGAGATGAAGCCACTCTGCGCTCATTTGAAGCATTGAAATGTGCCCTCATGTCTGCCCCTTTGCTTCGACCACCCAATTATAATAAAGATTTCTTATTGTATTTGGTTGTAGCAAAGTTGACCATCGGTATGGTCTTGGTTCAAGAGGATGATTTTTTTGAAGAATACTTGATTTATTACTTGAGCCGAGCCCTGGTTGGACCGGAATTCAATTATTCCCACGTTGAAAAACTTGCGTTGGCAGCAATTTATGTTGTCCAATGATTCCATCATTATATCTTGTTTTGCAAGACCATTGTCATTGTCATTTTTAATCCGTTTCAATACGTGTTGACATGATGTGTAATCGGCAGAAGGATCAGTAGATGGATAGTTATCATCCAAGAATTTGACTTGGATTTTGTTTCAGGGAAATCCAAAAAGTCATTGGTCTTCGCAAAACTCATCTCGGAACTTCTGGTCGAATCAAGTGATGTTATACCTGAGGAGTCACCTATTAAAGGAGACATGTTTTTTATCACGTCTTTGGACCCCTGGTATGTAGATATACTAGTTAATCTCCATAGTTTGAAGTGCCCCACCTCTGCTTCTCGTGATGAGCATCGTCGTATATGACATCAGGCCAAGAACTATCTCATAATCAAGGAAACTCTGTATCGTCGAGGTGTAGATTGCATCCTTCATTGATGCCTCACTCATGAAGAAGAGGAAATCATACTTAATGATTGCCACACTGGAGCATGTGACGGTCATTTGTCTGGGTTGGAAACAACCCAAAAGATTCTACGAGTCGGTTACTTTTGGCCAACATTACTCAAAGATTGTGTTGAATCGGTCAAGAAGTGCCACCCATGTCAGATCTTCTCTCGAAATATGAGGGCACACCCCACTCCCATATTTCCCATTGTCACAGTTGGTCCCTTCACCAAGTGAGGGATTGATTACACTACATGAAACCCCCCTTTAGCAAGGGGGCACCATTATATCATCGTAGCAGTAGACTACTTCACGAAGTGGGTCGAGGCTATGCCAACGTTTAAATATGAAGGTGAGACTGGAGCTTTCTTTTTGTTTAACCAGATAATATAAAGGTTCGGTGTCCCGAGAGATATTGTCACTAACCATGGCAGTCACTTTCAGAAGAAAATGATGTCCGAGTTAACGTCAAATCTTGGGTTGAGGCAACAACATTCATCACCCTACTACCCACAAGCGAATGGTCAGGTGGAAGCTGTGAATAGATCCCTTAAGACTACATTATGGGCCTATTGAACATTTTATAAGACTGCAACCAGTTTCTCACCTTTTCAACTCATTTAAGGGATGTAAGCAGTCTTGCCTATAGAATGTCATATCCCCTCTCTAAAGTTGGCAGTACAGTTATTGTCAGACACTTCACCGCTTGAGGAGTGTTTATTATATCTTGAGCAGCTCGATGAGTAGCATCGGGATGCAGCCTGTCCAATGAGGCTCACAAACAAAAAGTCAAGTGTCAATATGATTGGTCCATTCATCCTCATATTTTCCTTGAAGGAGACCTTGTCCTATTCTATGACCAAGATAAGGATTCCCTGAGGGAAGGCAAATTCAAACCCATGTGGTTCAGACCTTTCATCGTGAAGTAGGTTATAAAGAAGCGCACTTATTGTCTGGTGGAATTTGAGGGAAATGCTTTGACGAATCCTAGAAATGGGATCTACCTCAAGAATTATTACTCGTAGGTTGGTCGCCTTGGGTGACTTCTTGTACATATGTATAGTTCTTATATGTTTTCTTTTTAGTTTTTGTCTTTTTGGCTTTATGGATGTGTCATCTTTGATGTCAAGTTTTTCACTGTGGCAGATGTCAAGTGAATCGGAGGTATTCATTAGGTTTACGGACGATGATATCTGGCACACTTGAAGGCTTGCTTCCACAGCTTGTGTGATTTTCACACCTCAGGTCCAGTTGCTATATTCAAGAGGTATTTGTTTAAGTGACACCACAAACAATGTTGTCAAATACAACACAGTCTTAGAGTTGCTTCGTGACGCTTTGTCGCATGGTATCTCTCACCGTCGGGTCTACTTAGATGCTCAACTAGTTGTGTCTCAGTTAAATGGGGTTTACAACGCTTATGATCCTACTCTAAACCAACGGTTCCTTAGGGTATGTCTCTTAGAACGAAACTTTGATTACATTACGTATATCCATGTTCCTAGGAGATTGAATCAAATCACAATACTCTAGCTAATCATGTATTAGATTGGCATATTGCACACGTGTAAGAAAAATCACACACATGCACATGTAAATACATTTGTAAATAAATTTAATTCATAAGACACAAAAATATGTAAATATGCATATATATATATCAAAAATATCAGAGTACATGGATGGGCATAAGAGCCTAAAAAATATGTCCAGTAAGAGTCATGGGGCTTATGCCCTCAAAAATATACAAAAGGTTCCCTCAGCACGCAAGTAGTCCAACCTAGCTAAGGGCAGGGCCTGTGGGCCCTGCCATAGTGAACAACGGTGTTTTCCAAACACCGGAAGAGTTGGACCCAGGTCCGTGGTACCCCAACTATGTGAGGTTGCATCATTAGCGGAAGATCCTTGATCTCTGCCATAGTGATTGTGCGAGTCAGAACGGTGAGGTTCTGCTCCACCCATCTCAATACTCTCTCAGCCTCTCCGACTGAAGGCCCCCCTACTAATGTTGTTGGTCCGGCGGCTACGGCTAGTCCTGCCTCTAGTTGAGGAGGTCGCCTAGTCCTCAAGAAGTCTGTTGGATGCACTGGTCTCACATCAATACATAACAGATACACAGTTGTCAGATACTCTCGTACACATAAAAATGATATATATAAAAATAAATAAAATTAAATAACTCTGAAAAACAAATGTACCCATCTCTCCTTGCTCTGCTCCGGGAGGTACAGGCATTTCAAGATCTCTAGAAAAATTGCTCCCAGCATAGGGGTAGTCCTCTATAGCCTGAGTCTTCCGAGACCACCAGTCAAAGAAAGCATCATTGAAGGCCTCAACGGTCCTCTCTCCCCCCTTTTCGTGGCACCAACACCACCCATCTGCATAATGCTAGGAGAGAGGCCACGTGCCCTCGTATCATCTCTCGCGGACTCAGACTGGGTACCCTCTTGAAGAAAAAGTAACACATAATAGTCTCGAACCCAAACATTTTGTTCTCCCATATCCGACACTCTATTAGTTGTCTCTTCATGCAATCTAGCATGGTTGTACTCCAGTGAAAAATCTGTGTAGTTAAGCATTGCACCGCACAATGCATGTGCGCCTGGGAGGCCTGATGTAACGTCACAGATCCAGTGATCCACCCAATGAGTAGCACTATCACTTTCAATGATAGATTCTTGATCTTGTTTAATGGAACTTGAGAACCCACTTTCTCAGTACCAACCTCGCAATGGAGTCCAATAAACTCCTCAATGTTGTGAGGCCCGGGGGGAAAGGTATGCAAGTTGACTAGATCCCCTCTCCTCAAGAGACCAGTCAGGAAGTAAATATCTTTAGTCATTGGAATCAACAACTTCCCCTCAAGCATAAATGCCTCAGTGTCAGGATACCAGTAATCTATCAAAGCATTCAACAACTTGGGTTGTGCCCTCACGAACGTACACTGGAAGAATTTCAACAACCCACATTGCACTAATACAGCAATAGCAGCAGGGTCTTGTGAGACCAAAAAATCAATGTCTTCATGCTCCCTCTCTCTCCAATGGACTTACATCCTGCAAAATGACAAGTTCATGGGGAGTTAACTCTTGTTTTTTATTTTTTTTCCACATATTAGAGGGTGTACGCGGGTTGTATTGGACACAGTCATGTATGCACGCGTACATATTGTTTTCTTCATGCGGGAATACATGGGTTGTCCTAAGATAGCCCACGTACATGTAAGGACGACCCTTTTAAAGGTCAGCACCCCCCAAAAAAACAAAAGGAAATGCAAAAAGGAAGAAATGAAATGCAGGAGAGGCTAGTTTGTACTTACTTGGTCCAAGTGGAAGTTTGTTTCGTCCACTGAAGCTCCCGGAATCAACTCTTTTCGCAAAGGGGTGTTTTTGAATTTTTTATCAATTCTCAATTTACAATGGTGATAATGAGCTGTTGGCTTCTATTTATAGAATTTTTGGACCCTTTTGTCGTTTTTTCTAGCCTAAAAATCAGTTAGTATGGTTCTCGAGTTTCTTTTGGGATGTTACGATACATTTTACTTTTGGTTCTGTGAACGTTTTTTAGAGTTGGGGCACTTTTAAGGTCCTTTGGTGAAAAGTCTTTTTTCCAACTTTGTGCATTTAAGATAAGATTCCACCTCCACTTGTTGCACCTCGTTGTATTTTTTGCTTTTCCATAGGATCAATCCCACCAAATTGCGACATGGAACCCTCACTCCTACTCTATAAGTGTCATAATTTAGTGGTAGATCCTACCTTCACATGGATGCCCTAGGTAGATCCTGGTTGCATTTTGGTGTACATGTTGTCGCTAATGACTTTAGGCTCAGGATTCCTTTTATTCCTGTCTTGATTATGAGTTCGAGCCTTCACATGTCTAATATGTTATCAATCTTGGTTTTACCCTCATGACTCCCAAAACAAAGGGCATTCTTTTAATCCCTTTTCATACCCTCTAAACATGAAAATATTGTCGAGGGATCTTATTCCCTTCACACTCACCAAACTAAAATTCGAAGTCACGTCTGTCCGACGGTAGTTTACCCCTTTTTTGGTCCGGACGGTCAACTGTACGAACAAAGGTATACTCTAGGAGCTTCGTTTCGCTAGAAGAGTATTCTCAGGTATAATTTTAACCCTTTTTCAAGCCTGAGGGACTAAATTTACAAAAAAGGAACCCCCACGAAGTCCATAGTTAAGCTCTTTTCAGACTCCCTAAAATTGAAAAGATTTTCAAGTGACCTTGTCTCTTCACACTCATTAAATTGGTCAAGAAGAGCATCCCTTATGGAGTCCATAGTTAAGCTCTTTTCAGAATCCTTAAATATGAAAAGATTGTCGAGTGATCTTGTCTTTGTCACACTCGTTAAAATGGTTTTGAATAGACGTATTTTCGATGCTAGTTTACCCCTTTTTCGAACCGACTAGACTGATTTCGAAAAAGGAACCCCAGTGGAGTCTCCTTTTACACTTTTTCAGACTCTCTAAAAATGAAAAAAACGTCGAGTTTACCTTCTATGGGCTCATTAAAATTACATCAAAGGACATTATCATTGTGTATTGTTAATCACATTTGCATTCCTACATCTTTGGCCTAATGTTGGCTCCATGTTTCTCTCAACTAAACCATATGAAGCATGCCTTATACGCAAGCCTTGTAGCACTTTGCCTCTACGTCTTGATACCTTGACCCATGGAGGATTTTTCCCGAGTGTCCTTTTCCTGCATATGTCTCCTTTCTATGAGAATCAGTGTGTTCCTTATGCTCGGAACTAGTATGTCTGCGACACTCGTTCCTCCTTTGTAACGTATCATTCTTTTCTTCTTTTTCAAGATTTCTATTGGGCTCTGGATTTGATACATTTTATTGCAGATTCTTGGCTTCTTTCATGATTGGGTTGCTAAGATTTTCATACTTATGAAGTCTTCTTCTTATGGATTCTTGCAAAACCTTACTCATATGCTATGACATTCTTTTGATATCAGTGCAACACTATTACAAGAAAATGAATCCATTTTGCTATCACTGCTACCTTCAAACATCAGGCACTTCCAGCCGTCTGTACAAGCTACTAAACAGAGGTGTTCTAAATCTTATTAATGGTATCACTCATTGTAACAATGGAATGGCAGTTTATAGAAATCAAGATAATGATGAAGGATTTGTGCATTGGTTAAGCTATTCGTTTTCCTGGGTTCTGGACGTGGCCATCAAGTGTTTCAATGCTGAGTGCCATTCCTGGGATATTTGTCTCTTTAACATAATTTTGATACTAATATGGCTTGAGTAGGTACTATTTCTTTGAAACAGAACTTACCAGTACCAGGTACCAGCTCGCACCCAGTGAAGATATCAACGAAGCTGCTAAATTTACCCAGCCCTTAGAAGGTTTGGAAGGTTTGATAGGGAAATTGATATTGAAGTTCCCAATGAAGTGGGACGATTGGAAATCTTGTTGGATCATGTTGTCATTGATGCCAATGGTTTGTCATTGATGCCAATAGGTTTGATTACTTGGGAGATTGTTGGATCATATGTCATTGATGTAAATGGTTTGGTTTGATTGATGTCATTGGTTGATGTCAAGTA
>JASDQU010245016.1:120601-134276 GCA_032191745.1 Picea mariana
TAACAGAGACCAGGACTAGATCAAGAAAACCCCTAAGAAGTATGACTTTTGACAGAGAAGAGGATGACTGCCTTTTCTTAATTTTTTTTTTTCTCAATCACAGGCACACTACTGACACTTCAACAACCAACGTATGTACGCGGTATGTCCAAAGGTAGGGCATGTATGTACGCGTGAAGACCCACTACAGGCTGCGTACACCTCTTCAACTTCTAAAAAAAATTGAAATCTAATAGTCAATCAAACCATGGAGGGAGTACTGGTATTGAAGACCAGAATCCCTTAAAGACACATAAACTTACAAAAACTCGAAAAGGCAGTTAAACCAATTAAAGCACCCAAAAAGAATATCCCCAAAAAACCTAGAGGTCTCCCTAGTATGGTTGCCAATTCTTCTATAGTGGGAAAACCCCTCTACAGACTACACCAGGTTTTTGAAGTGCAGGCATAGATAACCGTCTAAAGTCTCCTACTTTTAACCACTATCCCGACATTACCCCACAATCATACATAAAAGACAAAGTATAGGGATCCGATAGGCATACCTTAAACTCCATGTCCAATGTCGATCCTTTTGCTCTCAGTTGTTTCTCGACTGCAGATCTCCTCCAAAGGCCAACCTGCATTCACCAAAAGAAAAAAAAGAAAATACAAGCATGCATTCTATATATGGATTAGTGGGTTATACATTATAACAAAAATGTAACCAAATCATAAAGATTTAAGACATCATTTGGCGGGACGGAAAAAATATTTCTTGATATTAATCTCACAAAAGTCGCTTACAATATGAGACCGACAACTGCTCCTTGAACTCGGTCATGGGCTCCTCTTCACCATGCACCAACTGCTTCCATGTATTCTTCTCTTCTTCAGTTCTCTCTAGGGAAATGACAAGGGTTTTCAATGGAGGAAAAAGGAATTCTGGCTCAAAACTCACAATGTGGTTGCACAATATTGGGGCAAAGGGGGATGGGCAGAGTTTCTATGCTCTCGTGCTTCTTCTTGGAATGGGACCCCAACACCTTCTTTTATAAGCCAAAAATATAGTAATGGTTGGGGTGACTGGATATGGGAAGTCAAATGGTTAGGTAACGACTCGAAAACCCGTATCCCTTTGCAATTTTTATTTTTCACACTTTTTGTGAGTGTACGCGGGCTTTAATGGTGCAACTAGTGTATGTACGTGGGCAATAGTGATTCAGGGTGCGTACAACTTCACAGAAATGGTTTTTCAGAAGAGCTGTTCAATGATGGGTTGGAAAAAATAGCAAGTAAGATGGCCTGATGCCAGGTATGCATGTCTGGTGCAATTTAGGGTTATAAAACTCATCATTGCTGACTGGGCATGCAAAAATATTATTATATTCAACAATTTTCCAAGGGTCGAATCCTCCAAGATCCATAGTCTCTCCACTTATTTATTTCTTGTCAAGTGTATGTTACACTTAAAATTCAATTAAGACTCTTTTATTCTCGTACATGTGGGATAAGAATAATGAAGAAAAGTTGAATTTCAACAAAGGAGGTTGAAATTAAATTAAGGGCCCACATTTACCAATCAAACTTGATCGACGGTGGTTGAGTCACGATTTTGCAAAGGCTATATCTTGAGCTCCGGGTGTCATAATCACACTAAATCTATACCTTTAGAAATATATTTTGACATAGAAGATGTTGGTATAGGTTTAAAATGTTGAAAGTTGATAGATTTTTATCATACATTAAAATATCAGTCAGTTGCATTTTTAATGGGCCTGCGTGACAACTCAACCTCACGAGCTCATATCTTGAGATCCGAGCGACAGATTTGAGAAAAAATTATATCGTTGGAAAGATGAGATGATGAAAAGAACATAAGTAGTGGTTTAAATGGATAAAAATTTGGTTTTCACTTCCATAAAAGTAAATTACAGTAGTCCTATTTTAGTGGAGAATTAATTAAATTTAAAAAAAAAAGTTTAACTAAAAACTTTTATTAAAAAGGGAGAGGGACCCATTTTCAGTATACTTATATTAATGATGTGAGTTAATTAATGGGGAATTAATTACACATTAATTAAATGGAAATTTCCAAGAAAATACTTGTACAAGAAGTTCTAGAAGGGAGAAACCCTAACTGCTCAAGCAGTTAGAAAATCTCTCCTTAAAAAAAGAAGAGAGTCTCCATCAAAGGTCCAATAATCAATATTTTCAGAGGGGAAAGGTAGAATATCATAGGAATAAGGTATATCCATGGATATACAATCAAGATTCTGTTCAAAAGAAAGAAATATCCGTCTTCTCCATTTTTTTATTATATATTCTTCTACACCACTTCTCATAGTTTTATGATTGAATCTTAGAGTTGGGCACAAGGATGAGTTGTTGAGTGTTCTTCTTATATTCTTCTAAGAACTTTTCTTATATGATCATGGAGTATTTGTAGCCACATATATGGTTGTCAAATATTTTGTAATGAATATCATATTTCATGAATAAAACTCCACAAATGATTGCTTCATGGTTGATCTTGATTGTATCTTATAACTTTGAGTTTTAAGTATGAGGTATTTGAGGTTGACCTATCAAATTCTCTTTTGATCTTGATTGTAGTACTCTATTAAAATTATTTGAGATGATAAAATCATTCTCTCCTATGAAGAAGATACATATTTATTTATATATTATTAAGAATATTGTGTGTGATGCTGATCACAATTTATTTATGATGTCGAAGCCATCCTTCAATATTTTTTGATTAAAATACTTTTGCTACACATAAGATCATATTGTGTTATTGAAGAACCATTTTCATATAAATCCAAGAACCAAATATTTGGGGTTTGCTTCCTAGCACTCCCCCCAATCCAAGATATTCATATATATATATTTTATCCAAAGAGGAGAACCACCTCTCTAAAAACGAAGGGGGACTAATGTCCTCATGAGGTTTCTGTTTCGATCCTGGCATATTCAAGCGTCAACAAAGACCTAGGAAGAGAATTCGTCCCCACATGAAAAATACAAGTGACTTGAAAAATATAGATAAAGGCTCATTTCATTTCATTTGACACACTCACTCACTCATCTCTCACTCAAGAAAGAAGACACACTTTTCAAGGAGGTCTTATTTGGGGTAAAATGTGCTACAACTTGAAGTTCTTGGTATTCTATCTTGTGCGCTACCACTTCGGAGTTGCACTAGGCTTGGGAGGTGACTCTTTGATATCTATTGGTATATTTTGATGGTGATTAACTTGTAAAATCTTGAATTTATTATTCTATAAGAATGGTTGTTGGGTTTTCTCCCAAGGTTGGGTTTCCGAGGATAAATTCTTATGTTCATTTCTAGATATTATTACTTCCGCTTCATTGTAATAGTTGAGATTTTTAGTGTAAAGTTATTCTATGATAACTGTGGCATGAAAGGAAATTTTTCATTGAAATTATAAAACAATAATTATAAGATATGGAAATTATAAAATTCAACATGGTTTCATAGCTTTGTTGAAATATTTCCATTGCACAATCACATAACTAGATCTTATTTGAAAATTGTTGGGAACTTTTCTTGAAGCGTTGGGGCTAATTCTTGCATATACTAACTCACCCTAAACCAACACACCTACTGGTGCTCCCAGATTTCCAAAACCTCAAGGTTGAATTTTGGTCAAAGTCAAAGTCAAAGGTTCACTTTTGGTCAAATTCAAAACATTTGGTCAAAATCAAAAGTCAAATATGGTGTCCAATTTCAGAATAGAAAACACTTGTTATTGTTTCGGGTAGGTTACCATGAAGACAAAGAAATAATGTTCCCTTGTCTTCACTCTTACTAGAACTGTTATAGATAGTAGTGATATGTGGTTGGTTAATAGTGGTGCTTCTAGGCACATGACATGTTACTGAAATTCTCTCAAAAGTTTGACAAAGAAGAAATCATCATTACAAGTGGAACTTGGAGACAATGCCAAGTATGCAGTAAAAGGATTTGGAACCATATCATTCCAACTAGAATATAGAAACTCTCTACATATGAATGATGTCTTGTTTTTACCAGGACTAAGAAATAATATACTCCCTATCTCAACATTGGAGGATAAAGGCTATAGATTTGCATTTGTGGATAGAAAATTTCTTGCATGGCTTAAGGATTCGAACATTGACACAACTTAAGTGATTGATGTTTGAGAGGGAGGATTATACAAACTATCTAGACATCCAACCCATGCATTGATACACGATAACAATAACTTATGCAAGTTATGTCATCGAATATTTTCTCACCTACACTACAAGGCCTTACCATCATTAAGGAAAATGGTTATAGGTATTCTAGAGCTCCAGGAAGAACATGAAGGAATTTGCAAAGAATGTAATCTTGGTAAGAATACCAAGGGACCTTATCCAAGTAGTGATAGTAGATCCAAATGAATCTTGGATCTAGTGCATTCAGACATATGTGGACCTATGACAATAACATCTTTGGGAGGCTTCTTGTAATATGTGACATTCATTTATGATTTCTCCCGAAATACATGGATCTACTTCATAAATACTAAGGATGAAGTATTTAGAAGGATCCAAGAGTTCAAGGCTCAGGTAGAGAACTTGATGAGGAAGAATATCAATTTTTTAATAATAGATAATGGAGGAGAATATACTTCCAAATACTTCAACGATTTCTACAAGAAAGAAGGGATCAAGAGGGAGTTGACAGTTTCTTACAACCCCCAACAAAATGGTGTTGTAGAAAGGAAGAATAGGTCTATCATGGAGGCAGTCAAGGAAATGATCCATGAACAAAATCTACCCACGTTCTTATGGGAAGAAGCATCTAACACAATAGTCTATATTCAGAATATAATTCCTCATCGGATATTGGGAGATAAGACTCCTAAGGAGGCATTCACAGGAGTGAATCCAGAGGTCAACCATCTAAGGATATTTGGTTTTCCAATATACATTCATGTACCCAAGGAGAAGAGGATGAAGTTAGAACCCTCCAAAAAGAGAGGGCACATTTTTTGGATATAACAAAACTTCAAAAGTCTACATAATCTATATTCAAGGACAACGTCAGATCGAAGTCAACGATGATGTTACCTTTAATGAAGAGATAGATTTTAGAAGATCCATATAATCTCACATAGAGATTTCTAGTGAGGAGTAGGAGGCTCCAAAGGATGATGGTATACATCCAACTAGTCTAGCTGATCATCCTTCAGACCATCAAGAAGAACCAACAGGACCAGTGGATCTACCTAGAGACGTTGCAACGACCTGGAAAATGCTAGTATTTCTTCATGAGAATTTGTAGGATGTAGAAGGACATGCAAATCCCCGTGGTAATTTCAGGGAGAGAAAGAGACCTAAAATCTTCTCAAGTTATATGGCACTGATGAGCCACATCATCGAATCAAAACCTTCCATTTATGAGGAAGCAGCTGACCAACAGGTCTGGAAAGATTCCATGATGGAGGAGTATCGGTCCATCATGAGGAATGATGTGTGGGAGGTCGTTCTGAAACCAGAAGGGAAGTCATTAGTAACTTCCAAGTGGATTTATAAAATAAAGCATGCAACAGATGACAACATAAAAAAGTACAAAGCCATGTTGGTGGCAAGAGGATTCTCCCAGAAAGAGGGAGTGGATTATGAAGGGACATTTGCTCTAGTCTCCAGGTACAATTCCATCGAGACCATTATTTCTCTTACTTCAATTATGGGTTGGGAATTACATCAGATGGATGTAAAGACCGCATTCCTCAATGGTGTGATTGAGGAAAAAGTGTAACATAGAGAAACCTCAAGGTTTTGTGACACATGGGAAAGAATCCCATGTCTCCAGATTAAAGAAGGGATTGTATGGACTCAAGTAGGAACCCAGAGCATGGTACTCCCATATTGATGGATACTTGATGAGCTTCGGGTTCACCAAAAGTGATGCAGATCCCAACCTTTAATACAAGGTTGTTGATGGAGATCCCTTGATATTGGTGCTATATGTTGATGATTTGTTCCTCATGAGAGTGGAATGGATCATTATCAAGTGTAAGATGGATTTGGCCTCAGAATTTGAGAAGAAGGATCTGAGTTTGATGCACTATTTCTTGGGATTGGAGGTATGGAAGAAACCAGTGGATATTTTCCTTGGACAAGGAAAGTATACAATTGAGATTTTGTGCAGATTTGATATGATGGACTGCAAGTCCATGGATACAACTATGGAGACAATTCTGAAGAATTTGGTTAACACAAGGCCATATATTTGCTTTATAGTAAACACCTTCAGCCAATTTATGGTAGAGCCGAGACACTACCATTGGGTTGCAACAAAACATGTGTTTAGGTGCCTACATGGTACAGTTGGATTTGGCCTCAGATATGTCTCATGTGGTGAAGTGAAGCTACAAAGATATACAAATTCTAACTAGGCAAGGAGTGCAATGGACAAAAAGAGCACCTCACGGTGCTACTTTAGCTTAGGATCAATTATGATATCCTGGATTAGTAGGAAGTAGACTTATATAACACTCATTACAACAGAAGCAGAGTATATTTCAGTCAATGTCACAATTCGTGAAGCAATATGGTTATGAAAAATACTTGCAGGACTATTTGATCAACAACTAGAGACGACCTTGATACATTGTGATAACCAAAGTCGTGTAAATCTTTCAGAAAATACATTATTTCATGACATGTCAAAGCATATTGAGATCAAATACCACTTCATATGAGACATGGTACTGAAGGGAGCAATGAAACTCCAATACATATCCATATATGAGAATATTGCAAACATTCTCACCAAACCTCTGTTGAAGGTGAAGTTCGAATACTTCAGGGACAAGCTTGGCGTGATGTAGGATGTCTCCCTCGCTAAGAGGGAGTGTTGATGTTTTGGGTAGCATGGAGCATACATTCTCCTCAGATTAGCCATGTGACTTGGCTAAGGAGAATGGAATAGGCATAGTCTTTATCCTTGATCATGTGACTTGACAAGGACCGACAAAGACTCGAGGCACATATACATCAGAAAAACATTCTCCTCAGATGGCCATATGACTTGGCTAAGGAGAGTGGCCGAGGGCGTTGATTTTCTCCATGTATTAATATCAAGAAAACATTCTTCTTAGATGGACATATGACTTGGCTAAGGATAATGGCCCAGGTGTAGTCTCTATCCTTGATCATGTGACTTGACAAGGACTGACAAAGACTCGAGGTGCTATGTGGGAAATGAACACACCAACTAGGTGCATGCCAAATAAGATTACATCAACCAGGCTCAAGGGAAACCTTTCTAGAAAATAATAAGTGTCAAGAAGACAAGACATTTCCCATATGACCATTAAAGAAGCCCCAAGAAGAAATTGAAAACCCAAGACGAGAAGTCGGCCTCCACAAGTAAAATATAGAAAAAAATAAAGTAAAATTGAATACCTAGGAAGAGAAGTCTGCCCCACATGTAAAAGACATGTGATTTGATAAATATAAATAAATGTTCATTTCGTTTCATTTGACACACTCACTCACTCATCTCTCACTCAAGAAAGAAGGCACAAGTTTCAAGGAGGTCTTAATTGGGGTAAAATTCATTGCAACTTGAAGTTCTTGGTATTCTATCTTGTGTGCTACCTCTTGGGAGTTGCGCTAGGCTTGGGAGGAAACTCTTTGATATATCTTGTTTTATTTTGATGGTGATAAACTTGTAAACTCTTGAATTGATTCTTCTATAAGAAAGGTTGTTGGGTTTTCTCCCAAGCTTAGGTTTACCAAGATAAGTTCTTGTGTTCTTGTGTCTACTATGCATGGTTAATATTTCTAGATCTTGTTATTTCTGCTGCAATGTGATAGGTTATATTTCCAGTGTATAGTTATTCTATGATAATTGTGGCATGAAGGGAAATTTTGAATTGAAATTATAAAACAATAATTATCAGATCTGAGAATCATAAAATTCAACATTCACCAGGGGTATGATCATCATACTCCAAGGAAGAGTATAAGGGATTTAAAAACATAGGAAGGCCCTTGAACTCTTCATCATTATCAAAAGAAAGAGTACACATAAGAGGAGTATGCATACAAGTACCATAATCCTCTACTTCTTCTAATTGAAATAATGGATTTGAAATAACATTATGTGATTCAAGATCTTGATTAAATTCATGAGGATTATCAAAAGAAAAATTATCTTGTGTATCAAAAACATCTTCATCAATTTGATTTGAGCATTCATTAGTTACATCATCATAATAGAATTTATCATAAAGGGGACTATAGAGGTCAACATTATCTTTTTTTGCATAGTCAACTTATTCATTGTATGTATATGAATGAAATAATTGAGATGAACCATGTTGTTAAGGTTAGATTGGTCTATTAGTTTCAAGAAAGGTGGTATTTGGAATGTGAGGAATGAATTGATTAGTCAAGTCATATAAAAAAAAAAGAGTTGGGATTGGAATATAATGTTCATTATCAAGGCATAGATGCTCGAATTGGATTTCTTTATTAACATATTCGTTTGGCCAAGCAATATTTTCGGGTTGAAATGTGTTAACAAAAATATCTTCTACTATGTTCTCAAAATAAAAATAACATGAACTACATCATCCCCTCAATCCTCTTTCTCACTTTATTTGGAATGACCACGAGGAAGAAGGAAATGAGGGGCAATGCCATGTAAACCAAGATTGTTTCCTTCACGAGATTCTTCCTCTAAGATTTTTTCATTAGACAAAACATGGTCTTGTTCGAAAAGAGTATCATCAAATTAAAAGGAATCAAACAAAGTTTCAACGTGAGTAGATTCATACGAGCATGATTCATTGCAAACCCCAGAATATTTTGATAAAGAATCATGAAATGAAAAAATATTTTCTTAACTATTCAAGAAGAGATAAGGGTTTGCTTGGTAAGCTTGCTTGGATTCTAAGAAATATATAAAAGTTAATTGTGCATGAGGACCATTGAAAAACTCACATTGAGGAGGGGTAGGAAGAATCTTAGTAAAAGGTTCAAATTGTTGTGAAATGGGTGAAGAAGGAAAGTCATGAATAAACTTTGTAAAAATCCCACCCAATTAGGA
Organism: Picea mariana; assembly: GCA_032191745.1. Taxonomy (NCBI): domain Eukaryota; kingdom Viridiplantae; phylum Streptophyta; class Pinopsida; order Pinales; family Pinaceae; genus Picea; species Picea mariana. The sequence goes on from JASDQU010245016.1 coordinate 129,681, forward strand.
TTAGGTGATATAGAACTATACCAATCTCCTGCTTGACCACAGAGAGTAAGAGGAAAAATATCAGAATAAGTGTAATCATCTTGGACCCTAACATATTGGAAAAAATGGATAAACTTATTAATGTGATTGCAAGAAGACACCCATGGGTAACCTTCAAGAAGAGGGAAACCAACCATGGAGATATTGGTAATCAAATACAAATTGGGTTTATTCATGATAAGGTAAGGTGAGCAAATGCACTGCTGCTTTAAGGAAAGACGAACATTAAATAAAAAAATAGAGAAAAACCATTGAATGGTTTTCCCTAGTATGGTCGCCAAAATATGTTGATACCAAAACTGTAAAGTTCCAATATCAACTTTTGTTAAGATAACAAAAGTAACTTTAGATTTTTCCAAATTTTGTCGCAAGAAGTCATAGTTTTAAGATCACACCATAAATCAATCAATATTAACTTTTTCACTGCATGCCAGGATACTATGATAGGAGATAACAAAAATAACTTTAAAATTTTCCGAATTTTGTTACAAGAAGTTATAGTTTTTATTTGAAATTTATTTTTTATCATACAAATTTAAATTCCGTTACAATTAATAGATATTTGGATACTATATATAAAAATTAAATTTTACACATAAAAAGTTAAATTAAATAATTTTAAAATATACAAATTTAAATTCTATTACAATTAATGGTTGACCATCTTTGTGGTAGAACTGTTATTAAGAAGATCCTGAACTGAAATTAGTAGACCATGCCCAACCTTTAAGCCAAATTGGTGTATGAGACCCCCTTGATTGTGGGACAAGGGACCCCCCTCCGCCCAACGATTTGACTGGTAAAGTCTACAGAGGTATACATACCCTGCCCCCTCTAGATTTGAACTTGTGACCTCTTAAGAGGAAACACATGTTCTTAACCATTAGACCCACTCAGACTGTATTATATTATTAGCACTATAATTGAATATTTGAGGAAGGTGAAAAAATGGACAAATACCCACTGTTATATTACTAGCAACAACCACTTTATAAAAGTGGTTGATATATGTTGATCGACGTTATTTTCCACCTTTTAAAATTAATGACGTCGATTGGCGTATATCAACCACTTTTATAAAGTGGTTGTTGCTAGTTGACGACCGACATACATTGGGGAAGACCATTGATATATATATATATATATATATATATATATATATATATATATATATATATTTAAATAAAAAGCAGAACCTGTTATATTAAGCTTTCAAAAAGGATAAACATCTGTCAGGCATATGCCAGCTGTCCTGCCTATACAGGAAACCAGGACAGTTGGCCTGTCCATGGTAGCAAGCAAAAATTGGCGTAATGTATCGCCACCCTGCCCGAAGGAAACCAGGGATTGTGTCTAGTACGTTCAACAGTAAAGAACAACTATGCTAAAGCTAATTATGCTAATTATGCTAAGAACTAGAGAGCTACTGCTCTGATAAACTGTAACTGAAAAGAGCATGGAAGCCATTAAGGAAAACTGGAACCTATTCAGTCGAAGTTGCCTCCATTGACAGAGAGGACGAAGGGCTGCACACAAGTGGGGCACTGGCATCGCGGTGTAGCTTTGGAGTAGGCCGCATATAACATATCTAGGCGCTGGCTGAGTTGCACCGCTTTGAAGGCTTGATCGTCCACGAGGCTATGCACTTCAAAGATCAACTTTAGGTGTTCGGAGTGCAGGAACGATGACGAAGGTGGAAAATTCCTTTCAGACTCCGCTTCTTCATGACTCGGCTTCATCCTCTGTTGCTGCGTATCCGTGAAGTGCTCCTGTTGTTCCTCCTCCTCTTCCGTTGCCTTGAAGTCCGACGAAGTCCCCTGCGTCTGCACCCCAGCATTGGAATCCGGTGGCTCCTCCTCCATAAGGCAGGCCGCGAAAACTTCACTCGGAGCAATGGTGGGCGCTCTAGAGTTGCCCAGATTGGGAGCAATTGGCGTGAGTCCAAAGCTTGCCGAAGGATCCCAATTGTCTGGGACGACGAACATCCTGCTTTCGAAAAAATCCGGTGGAAGTGTGATGGAAAGGTCCTCCTCAATGTAAGTATCGGGCGGCGAGTTAGCTACAGTGGCACCATCCCGGCGTTTTTTCCTGGCCAAGAGCATAGCCCTGGCAAACCTCTGATGTCATTTTCTTCGTGAGGCCGTTGCGTACCAGCCAGCACCTCGGCGAGGCCTACCCCTTACCCATGGCATGGTGAGGGCTAGGGCTGAACCTCCTGTGTGGCGGTGCTGAACCTGCTGGAACAAAATCGAATGTGAAGTGGGAGGTTTGTTCGCACTGAAATACACATAACCCATAGTTGCTAGCATTAACGCTGAGAGCATTATGCTCTGGCTGGCCATCCCTTTCCCATGCGCGAGCAGCTCCATCGTAATGCGGTGATCTACGGAGGCGAGGGCTCTATTAACTGCCCACAACCAGGAGTAGGGGCCTCCATAAATGGCCCCCCCGTTAGCGCCTCCACGTGCCTAGACTGCCCACATGTCACCCCATTTGGGAAAGACCATTGATATATTAATACATAATTAATATATTAATTAATTATTACATTAATGTAATATATATTAAGAATGTATAAATGTTATGTCTAAATTAAAATATTAATTTACATTAGTGTATAATATAAAGTATTAATTGATTGAAACATTAATAATGTAATGCATTAATTAATTAATACATTATTACAATATTAAATAATACATTATCAAAGTATTAATACACTAATGAAGTAACACATTAATAATATATTAAATGTAAAAGGTGACAAATTAAACTATTAATACACTAATAATGTATTACTACATTCAAGTATGCATACACTAATGAAGTAACACATTAATAATATATTAAAGAACTTATACATTAATGTAAAATGTAACAAATTAAACTATTAATACACTAATAATGTATTAATGTATTAGTACATTCAAGTATGCATTGATTTACTAATTTATACATTACAATAATGTAATAATGTATAAATTAAAGTATTAGTTACATTAATACATTAAATTATCAATATTAATACAAAAATACATTAAATACAAAAAATATTAATATATTAATACAAAAATATTAAAATATTAATATTAAGTATTAATTTACATTAATACATCAAAATATTAATATTAATTAATTATTACATTAATGTAATTAACAATAATAATAATGGATTAATATAATGCATTAATGTAATATATATTAAGAATGTATAAATGTTATGTCTAAATTAAAGTATTAATTTACATTAGTGTATAATATAAAGTATTAATTAATTGAAACATTAATAACGTAATGTATTAATTAATTAATACATTATTATAATATTAAATAATACATTACCAAAGTATTAATACACTAATGAAGTAACACATTAATAATATATTAAATGTAAAAAGTAACAAATTAAACTATTAATACACTAATAATGTATTACTACATTTAAGTATGCATACACTAATGAAGTAACACATTAATAATATATTAAAGAACTTATACATTAATGTAAAATGTAATAAATTAAACTATTAATACACTAATAATGTATTACTACATTTAAGTATGCATTGATTTATTAATTGATACATTACAATAATGTAATAATGTATAAATTAAAGTATTAGTTTACATTAATACATTAAATTATCAACATTAATACAAAAATACATTAAATACAAAAAATATTAATATATTAATACAAAAATATTAAAATATTAATATTAATTTACATTAATACATCAATTAATATTAATAAAAAAATACATAAACTTTTAATATATTAATACACATATTAAAATATTAATAAAATAATATATTAATAAACTTATAATAAGTTTATGTGATAAAACATTAACGTAATAATTAACTAATACATTATAGTCTAGTGTATTAATTAATGTGTAAATAAATAATGTGTTATTAATTATTAATTAATGTATAAATAAATAAATACATTATTAATGTATTGATGAATTAATATATTAATGTAAAAATTAAAGTTACTACAATATTTTTAAAGTACTAGTTAATTAATTAATTAATACATTGTTAAAGTTTTAAGGTTGAGATGAATTAAGTTAATATATTAATAAAGTAATAATACACTAAGAAAATAATATATTAAAAATACAATATAAAAATATTAATGAAATAAAGTAATCATTATAATAATAAAAATATTTTTTTAAGGTCACGAAATTGAAACTGATGGACTAATCAACCTTTAAATAATAAATTTTAATCTTATGGTCAATAATGGAAGATACTGTCATATTCTTGGTCTTCATCTCTCTAATAAATGAATGAGATTAAATATTTATAACTTCCTTGCATTTATAAATGCTTTTCTTTCCTTGGTTATATTTTCACATATTTATTACGGCGTACACCTATTGACAATGGGCAGATTTAATAGGGGTTTAGTGCTTAATAAGTTTTCTATGGACATGATTAAATATGGTTGGAATATTCTTAGTAGTCACACAAAATAAATGGTTGTGATTTCAATCATTAACTTCCTAGCTATTATAAAGACATCCGTTTATGTGTTTACTTTTT
>JASDQU010245016.1:134326-147807 GCA_032191745.1 Picea mariana
ACATCCGTTTATGTGTTTACTTTTTTACATTTACCTAATCATATTTAAAAATTACTTTGATAGCTAACTGATTGCCACGTAAGTGATTAACATAAATTAAAATATTAACACCAAATAAATGAAGCTCAACCGTTTATTTGTTAATCAATAATAAAATTTAATATATTCTTTTAAGGATTTTTTTCATCTTATCAACCTTTCAGCGTTGATCATGCACAATTGTGGCCTTGATAATGAACATAATTGTGGCTGATGAATGCCGAAAGGCATCTTTAATTTATTAAACCCTAATTTTAATATAAACCCTAATTAGGGTTTGAAAATAAAATTTGTTATATTAGGTCAACATTTTATTTGCCTTTCGAACCATTATTCCTGCACATCGCGACCTTCTATCTAATTCTTCATTTACATCTGAACACTTGCTCCAGCTGCAGCAATTTTCTGCAATAAAATTTGAAGGCAAGTTACTCCATTTTCTAGGGCCAACATTCACACATGTTTTACACATCTAAAACAACAACAATATTACAAACACATTACCACATTACACAACAAATAAGCAAATAACTCAGCGAAGGACAACAAATAACATGACAGAAACAAAACCACTTTATTTCACTAATCGCACGGTTGTTGCACATACGACCATGCCCTCGAAGCCTTCCCCACCATCAACATTAACTTCAATCCACTGGCGCATTGAGGGTTTAAACAGATAAGACATGTGTTTATTGGGGAAGAAACGGGTGTCCAATGCACTTACAAAACCAGTCACGCCACTGTGTAGTACAATTAAACTGGTGAATAAATTGCGGAAGAGATGTTACAACAGTCCAAACGTTTTTTTGGCCATCATCATATAGAAAATAAAACGCTCATCTAATATGAAACCTCCGGATAGGTGAGGAAATTAGGGGTAGAGAATGAAACACACTGATATTTGAGGTAATCCCACAGGTTAATCATTTAAATATGGCAATCATATGGTGATAGAGTAATTTCTTAATATGATTAGGAAAATGTTAAAAAGTAAACAGGTTAACGGATGTATTAAAAAATACAAGGAAGTTATGAAGAGTAAATCACATTCATTGATTTGAGAGGACGACTAAGAATATGCCAGCATCTTCAATTGTTAGCCATTAGATTAGAATTTGGGATTAAAAGGTGATTAATTGTGCCCATTATCAATAGGTATACGCCTGTCGACGTAATTAATGTAAAAATTAAAGTTACTACAATATTTTTAAAGTACTAGTTAATTAATTAATACATTGTTAAAGTTTTAAGGTTGAGATGAATTAAGTTAATATATTAATAAAGTAATAATACACTAAGAAAATAATATATTAAAAACACAATATAAAAATATTAATGTAATAAAGTAATCATTCTAATAATTAATGTAAAAATTAAAGTTACTACAATATTTTTAAAGTACTAGTTAATTAATTAATACATTGTTAAAGTTTTAAGGTTGAGATGAATTAAGTTAATATATTAATAAAGTAATAATACACTAAGAAAATAATATATTAAAAATACAATATAAAAATATTAATGTAATAAAGTAATCATTATAATAATAAAAATATTTTTTTAAGGTCATGACAAAGAGAGACCCCTTGTTGGTGTATGAGACTCCCTTGTTTCTGAGACAATGGACCCCTTCCATGCAGCCAAATTGGTGTATGAGACCCCCTTGTTTGTGGGACAAGGGACCCCCTCCATGGAGGGATTTCACTACTAAACAATACAAATATATATACATGCCCTATCCCCCTTTGGATTTGAACCTATGATCTCCAAAGAGGAAACAAATGTTCTCAACCTCTAAGCTCACTCAGGTTGTACAAATTAAAGTATTAATACAATTTAATAATACTAACACATTATTAAGTTGGAATAAGTTTGTCACATTTTGGAATTGGGTTTTGTTCGTTACATTGCAACATTGGGAAATGGTCATCTCTTTGCAATATTGGGCTATGTTTGCCACAATGCGACATTAGCTTGCATACATCACATTGCGACAATGGGTTATGTTTGACAGATTGTGACATTTCGAAATGTTTCTCACATTACAACGTCAAAATGTTTACATCACATTGTGATGGCGATGCATTGTTCATCACATTGTGACGATGAGGCTAAGTTCTTCACATTGCAACAATATGGATATGCTCATCACATTGTGATTGTGAGGAAATGCTCATCATATTCGATAAAAGGGTATGTTCATCACATTGTGACATTCCTATCCTTTCCAGAATGGGACAATACCATGTTTGTGAGAATGCAACATCATGGATACATTCGACACATTAGGATGACAGGGATATTATTGTTACATTTTGATGATGATGCTATGTTCATCACATTGTGACAATGAGACTATGTTCATCACATTGCGAAAATATGGCTATTTTCATCAAAATGTGATGATGGGGATATGTTCATGACATTATGATGGTAGGGAAATGCTCATCACATTGCGACGTTAGTTTGTTTTTCATGTGACGCTACAATATCTAGTGAATTAAACACATCATGAAATGCATCATATGTGTGTGTGTGTGTTTCTAATGAATTAAACACATCATAAACACATTACAAAAACATTTTTGCAGTGGAATAGGTCATCTCTTTGCAATATTGGGCCATGTTTGTCACAATGCAACATTGGGTTGCATACATCACATTGTGACAATGGGTTATGATTTATACATTGCGACATTACTTTTGTCACATTATGGAATCAATATATCTACATCAGATTGCGATGATGATACATTGTTCATCACATTGCGACGATGAGGCTAAGTTTGTCACATTGCGATAATATGCCTATGTTCATCACATTGTGAGCATAGGATAATACTCATAACATAAAAATGTCAGGCTATGTTCATCAAATTCCAATGTTGGTATTCTTGTCAAAATGTGATGATACAACATTATTTTTGTGTTCATCACATTGTGATGATGAGGCTATGCTCATCACATTGTGACAATGAGGCTATGTTCTTCACCTTGCGACCATATGGCTATTTTTATCAGAATGTGACAATGGGGATATGTTCGTGACATTGTGATCCTAGGGAAATAATCATCACATTGCGACGTTACTAAGTTTGGCATGTGATGCTACCATTCTCGTCACACTGTGACAATATGGCTATGCTCGTCATAGTGCGATATGACAATGGGGATATGTTTCTGACATTATGATATAATAATGGGGATATGTTCATGACATTATGATCCTAGGGAAATGATCATCACATTGCGACATTACTATGTTTGTCATGTGACGCTACCATGCTTGTCACATTGTGACAATATGGCTATGCTCGCCAAACTACGACAACAGAGTGATGCTCATCACATTGAAATGATAGGGAAATGGTCATCACATTGTGATCGGGTTGTTTTCATCACATTGCAATGATGAGGCTATTTTCATCATATTGTGATGATAAGTCTATGTTTGTAACATTGCGACAATATGGCTATGTTCATTACAATGTGACGATGGGGCGTATGTTTGTCACATTACGATGATAGGGAAATGTTCGTCACCATTTTGATGTTACTATGTTTGTCATGTGACGCTACCATGTTTTTCACATTATGATAATATGTCTATGTTCATCATATTATGATAATGGAGATATGGTCATCAAATTGCAACGACATGACTATGTTCGTCAAATTCTGACGTTACTATGTTTGTATTATTGTGATGCTATTATGGTCATCACATTACAACATTACTATGTTCCCCATGTTAGAACATTTGGTTTTGTTCGTCACATTGGTTTTGTTCCTCATGTTAGAATTTTTATTACATTTGATGAGTTATGTTATTCTAAGGACATTGATAAAATTTACAATGTTTCTCAAGATTAAATAGATTTACAAAATTATAGGGTTTCTTCTAGATTAAATATATTTACAATTTAATGGATTAAAATTAAGCTATTAATATTAGTTAAATTGAATTCAAATCATTTTATTGTTATTATAAAATAAACCCTAATAACCCTAACCCTAATCAGACCCTAACACTAACGAGAATAAATATAAACCTAATCCTAATAACTATTAACATTAATATATTATTAATACATTATTGATGAGTATCTTTAATTATTAATATTGATTAATAATTAGTGTATAAAGGGTATGTATGTTACATACCTAAAGTACCCATGGTAAAATATAGTTAATTATGTATATTAATAATAACTTATAATATAATAATTATTAATAATTAATAATTATTAATGTATTATGTAAAATAAATCTTAAAGTATTAATAAAATTTTATTAATAATATTAATAATGATTATTAGTTATATGAGACCAATCAATAAAATATTATTAATAATACTAATAGTTATTATTACTATTTATTCACTCATAATAACAACATAACAACATGTATTCATTTATATTAACAATTAATATGTTAATTATAACTATATTAATAACTATTAATATAGTTAATGATTGATATTATTAACATATTAATTATCACTATATTAATAATTATTAATATATTTAATGATTGATATTATTAAGAACTATATATAGTTAATCCCTAATATTAATAATATAATATAATAATAATCACTTTTTATTATAATAATTTAATATTAATAACCTTAATACTATTAATAATTAATATTAATATATTATTAATTATTAATAGAGTTAGAGTTAGGGTTAGTGTTATTAATATTAAATTATTATAGTAAAATGTGATTAATATTAAATTATTAATATTATTGGTTAACTATAATCATTGAATATTTTAATAGTTATTAATAATATCAATTATTAACTATATTAATAGTTATTAATATAGTGATAATTAATATAGTTAATTATATTAATAGTTATTGATGATGATGATAATTAACGTCCACTGAGATCTAAATATAGATATAATTAATATATTAATAATATCAATCATTAACTATATATGGTAAGAATATTAACCACATTAAACCTAACTCTAATAACTAATATATTATAAATAACCCTAACCCTAAAACATCCAAAATTGCAAAACCTATTTTATGAACCATAAAATATTCAAAGTTGCAAAACTTATTTTATTAACTATAAAATATTAAAGTTGCAAAACTTATTTTATTAATATACTTTATTAATATATTTAATAAATAAATTTATTAATACATTAATTTATAAAACTTATTTTATTAATCAACTTTATATGAATAATAGACTTACTCTCATTTTTCATGATGGAGAATATCAAAGAATTACAATTATGGCTGGTTGATGTCGAATTCACATCAAGCTGGCAAGGAATGACAGATTTTATTTATTTTAGAATTTCTTTACTACTGTCTTCTCACACATGCAACCGAAAGAGGTCAGAATTTATTTATTTTAGAATTTCGTTACTACTGTCTTCTCACACAGGCAACTTAAAGACGCGTTAGATCCTTCGTTCAATTCAAATTACTGCCTCAACCCAAATTATACCTCTTTATATATATGCTTTTGTGTGTCTTAAATTATTTTTACATAATTTAATATGTCTCAATCATTTTTTAAAACATACTATATCATTGTTTCAAGTTATTTTTTAATAATTTAATATTTTTCAATCATTTTTAAAAACAATTTAAATCATCGTTTAAATAACATCTAGATGTTTTAAAAATTTGAAAGATTAAATGAACATATTCCGAAAAAACAAGTTCCTTCAGATTTATGAAATAAAAAAAAAGAGAAACACACATGCAGAATAACCTAGAATCTCTTGATTAATCTTTTTAACTAAATCCATAAAGAATCTCTTGATTAATCTTTTTAACTAAATCTGTAAATTTTCTCAGCGGAATCTCCAACTTTTCTCATAAATGAATTTCATATTTCACATTGATTTACAAGTGTATTCCAAGCTCTAAAGATCTTATCCAGTTACAAAAGTAAGTATATTGATATACGGAGGCAGGTCGATATGATTACAACTGGATTTTGTGATACAACAAAGGGTTTTCCTCACCTCTATGAAATAGATCTATATTATTAGAAGGCAATTTTAAAGAAGAGGCAAAGGACAATGGACCTCCAGAAAATCCAGTGTATTTTTTTTTTAGCTTTTTGAACAGTGTAACGATGGTGGCTTCTCGTGCTTCCTCAATTACCATTGCAACATTTTCCTCCAATATGCATGCGCCATTCAATTTCACAAATTAAATTATGGATGGATTTAATTTAAACTGTAAATGATCGATAGTTTAGACTAAAACTTAACAAATTACAGGAAAATCTAAATGTCGATTGTGATTTCTTTAAAATTTATGTCAAAAGATTCCCAAGATTTTTTTCATGAAATTTACACTTATTACAATTACATAATAGCGCATAGCTGGAACTAATTCCATGCCTCTCAGTTGAAATCTGACTTCATTTATTATCTTAATAGTTATTTTATGAATTTAAATTGGTGTAAACTTAAATTGTTCATGACTATAAATCAAAAACCTAAATTAAAAATTGAATTGGTAAACAATAAATGAAAATTCTAAATCGCCGAGAATAAATCATGCTTTTACACGTTTTCTAATCCAATCCAACTTAAATTGTCCATAACTATAAATAAAAAACCTAAATAAAAAATCAAACTGGTAAACAATAAATGAAAATTCTAAATCGCAGAGAATAAATCATGGTTCTATTACTCGTTCTCAAATCCAATCAGTGTTGTAACAACAATAGCAATATATGGTTACATAAGTCCAATAAGTCCAATCCTTGCAAGAAAGGCGTCCATAATATATAATATGAAAAGCCAGATGCCACATACGTGGCCATAATATGAAATGCCCGCCATAGAAAGGCGTCCATAATATGAAACGCCTGCCAGCTAACCAGATGCCACATACGCGGCCATAATATGAAACGCCCGCTAGCTAGACAGATTCCAAATACCATCCATCCAGCCTTAATATGAAACACACTTGGTAAAATAAAATAATTAGGTGAGAAACATGGCAATACATTACCTTAATCACATACTCCATTGCTAATTACATAAACGTGTCAATCAATTGGACAATACAGTAATTTTTTAATCAGATTAAGTAAATGTGAACAAGTAAACACATAAACTTACGCCTTTATAAAAGCAAGGAAGTTAATATTTCAAATCAGAACCCTCCATTTAGTGTGACGACCAAGAATATTCTATCTACATTTGATCCCGACCATAAAAAAAACATTAAGGATTAAAAACGTATTAAATGTGCCCATTGCCAATAGGTGTACGCCTTTCGGCGTAACTAGCACAACCACAATTAAGTGGCTGATTAACGTTGAAAGGCATTTTAAAACAAAATCAAATTCTTTGCAAGAGCAATATTGATATCAATAAACTTGGGATGAGGAGGGGTGTGATATGATTTGGTATATAAACGATGCAAATCAATGATAGAGGACAACTGGAAGCGGGTCTCTCTGCTTGCTACCTACCCACTGCTTTTTAAATCCCGTCGTCTGAGTTATCGATGGCACAATTTGGTCAAAGTACAACAGTGTCACACTACTCGATATCTTCTGGTTTTTGTCACATGTTTCGTGCGACTTACTAAATGCTCAAAAATGAATAAAGTATCAGAAATTAAAACACAACAACTAAGACCTGCACGCTAGATATCATTACCTTCCCCGTGATTTACAAATCCTGCCATTGAAGTATTGGGTAAGGGGGATTCGGGATAACATCGTCAATGAATTTCCAATATATAAAAAAATTCCTGTCACATTATAGGTAGGGAATAATTAGTGGTTTATCATAATCAACTCAGATTGTAGATTGATTATATAGTCCACTGGTGGGAGATAAATCGTTATCTGGCTTCGCTTTCGATGGATATAAAATGTCGTTTTTGTCTTAATGGACACAGATGTGAATTTCGATCGATCCGTCCGTCCTAAGAACACGGAGGTGAATTTTGATCCGTCCATCACGGAGGTGAATTTTGATCCGTCCGTCTGTCCTAAGTCGACCGCTGGTGATGCCAGCACAGAAACGCGGCCACCAAACGTCAGTCAATAGAAACATGAAACGTTAAGATCTTACCACTCTATGTGAATATCTTAATATTTTTTAATCACGTAGACATGGCAATAAGTTAGTGAACACAGTAATTTTTAAACATGATTAGGTAAATGTAAAAGAGTAAACATATAAATGGATGTCTTTATAACAACTCGAAAGTTAATGGATGAAATTAGAGCCATTCATTTATTGTGACAACTAAGAATATTCTAGGCATATTTAATCTCGTCCATAGAAAACGTATTAAGAACTAAAAGCCTATTAAATGTGCCCATTACCAATAGGTGTACGCCTTTCAACGTAATTAACATTGTAATTGAATGGAAAAATATTTAATAAGACAACCAAGTCCAACACAGACAAGTTTAGAGCAACAAATGTCTCAATAAGTTGGGTTACATTAGTGTTGGCCCCAATAACCTTCCCTTGCGCTCTGGCAACTTGCGAAACCATGCCATCTAATCTGCCTTTGGGCACTTCCCAATTTGGTCCTCCCAACTGCTTCAAACAAACTAGAACATCTTTAAATCTAAATCTGATGGTGGATTCATGATTTTAAGCTCAACTATTATGTTAGTGAGAATTCATTACCAATCTCACGACAAATCCACAAGACTTTATATACAACGACAAAAATAAAAGTTTAAATCTTAACTTTTTAAAAATTATTCTTTTTAATTTAGAATTTCCAACAAATTATTTATTCATTAAAAAATATAATCCTCCATTACCACGATTACCCCACGATTACCACAACGAGGTTTATGGTTTTTAGGTCATTAGGAACGAAAGGTTTGAATTTAAACATACACTTTTTTTTTTTTTTTTTTTAACAGTTGAATGGTTTAACTTAGAACTACCATAATCCTCATAAAAGATTTAAACAAAATAAACACATAATCCTCATAAAATATTTAAACAAAATAAACACAAGAGGAAAAGAGAAAATGGTAGTTGACGAAACTGTCACTTTAGAGATGGTGAGATAGTTCATGGAAAAAAATGCTACATTATTTTTGTCACTTAGAGATGATGAACATCGTGCATTCCTCATCAATATTGTAAGGATTATTGAAATGATAGCTTTTCTATTTAGAATATTGTATAAACAGAAAGCTACCACTTTAATGTTTTGGGATGGAAAACTTGTCATTTCTATTTCTATGTTTTACATAGGATTTTCATATTGTAATCTTTAAAAATTTACTACTCTCCATCATAATTCAACTACCCCATTACATTGTACGTCATAGTCATGGTAAATTTTTCCCTCTCTCAACCTAATTTTTTTCTTTTTTTTCTTTTTTAAACATTGTAGCTATATTCTTTTGGAGCAAACTTTTCTCCTACAGATTATTTGACATAATCTTTCATTAAAAATCATAATTTTAATAATGAAATTTTGCAATTTAGAAATTCTAACAGTGTAAATGGATTCATAAACTTATTTTAATTTGATTCATAAACTTATTTTAATTTGTACAATTGCATATTACAATTTCAACTATTAAAACTTGTGACAATTACAAACTGCAATTTAAACATTTATATACTACAATTTTAATCATTAAAATGCGTGATGTCAACAATCTGTCAAAAATCTATCCGGATGGGGTGCCACTTATTCAAAGATTGAGGACACCTGGGAAACTGAGGGAGTTATTAACCCCGACTGCCAACCCATGCACATTAACTCCTCCATGGATCACACCATGAGAGGAGTAATGGTAGTGCGCCTCGCTAGGGAATTGGGTGAGCGAACTAGCCAGGCATGGCGTACCAGGAGGACACAAAGGTCATTTCAGGCTTCAATGGAGGACACGGTGGTCATTTCAGGATTCAATGGCATTAAGAGGTGCAACCAGGCCTTTGATTAGGGGTCTTATTCCATTCCTTACCCACCCTGGTGCACTCTTCCCGCTCTGCTCCTCGCCTCTCACAAGAATTCCAGAAGCATTGCTCTTTGCAACGTTTTTTCGTCCACCAACAACATCCTCCCTGACTCCCTCCATGATGCAGGAGCATCTCAAGCAAGCCATCGTGGGGATAAAGGACAGCTAGAAAAGCGCCCAACACAAATTTTGAAATGTCTTGTATCATTAATGAAGCCATCAAGTGGAGACACACTTGAAAAATGTAAACGGACCTTGAGCGATCCACTCTCATCCATAGTAGGTAGAAGGCATTTATGATAGTTAATGCAAGTAGATAGAATTTAATTACTAGAATAGATAGTTTTAGAGCAAAAGAGGGAAACGGGATATAAACACCCTCATTGTATTATTGTAGAATAGAGAATAGAACAGATAGAAGGAGATTATGCCAATTTAGAGCATAGAGCATAGAAGAGAAGAAGCAGAGAGCTGTGTAGAAGAATTCCATGTGCAAAAGTTCTGGATTAATACAAGAAGGCTTTGATTCAGACTCATGGTGTTCAAATATTCTCTGTGTATGCATTGTTGAATGCTATGCTCATGATTTTTTTACTCTTTCTGTCATGCAATTGCTTTTATGCTATGTATGAATGATTTCTTGTTGAATGTTTGAAATCTGAGAAGAAGGGGTAAAGGAACGAGTTTCAATTGTTTCTCTATCTGAGCAAGAGTTCCTGCAAGGAGTGTAGTCGAATTGTCTGCAAGGAGTGTGTTGACAAAGGGTTCAGAGGTTTATCTCTGAAATCTCAGAGAAGATAGCTTTTGTTCTCATTTTCTCAGAAGTGTAGTTGGGCACAGGAGCATGCAAGGTGTGCGCAGGTCGAGTAGAGGTTCAGGTTTGGTAACTTGAATGATTTATTGAGAGACTGCTGCTGCAAAAGTGTGCAGAGTCAAAGGGAGTTCAACACTTGAAGTTGTTTGAAGGTCTACCTCAAGAAGTGCGTGCAGGAGTCTTCTTCAAGACTCAGAGTTGGAGAAACCCCAGAAGGGATAGAGTCTCCACAACCGTCGAAAGAAGCACAGGAAGTTTGTGCCTTGGAACAGTGAGAAGGTGTTGCAAGTTTAGTCGCAGGTGGTTAAGTACCGTGGCAAATCACTTGGTAAAAGGTTGTAGAAGTCTTGGTGAAGGAAGGAGACGGACAGTCGGAATTCTCTGTGGAGAATTCGCGAAGTCCCGTGAGCCGTCAGATCTCACGGAGGAACAGAGGAGTTACAACGAGTGCCTTTTGAGGGGTTCAAGATTAGAAGGAGTAGATCCATAGATTCAAGCTGCAGGGGCCATTGGATTTACCCGTGAACTTCTATTTCAGGTTTTCGTAGGTTGAAGTCCTGAAATTTGTGCAACAAGACTCGCAAAATCATGAAACGCGAAGTCCCAAGGACAAAAGGATTTTGTGGGCCATAGAATCAGTAGGGTGGACAGGTGGCACACTATCGACATGAAAGTCAAAATCCGTTGACCATTTCGGGGTTTCATGGGGTGAAGTCCTGAATTCTTTGCATTAGGATTCGCAAAATCGTGAAGTCCGAAGTCCCGACGGAGTGAAATCCGTTGAAAGGTCAACCTTGTGAGTGCATCAGAGTTTTGACAAATTGGGTTTTGGGAATCGAGGGAATGAGTTGATTGACATCACAATCACCGAAATCGCGATAAGGATAAATACGAAATAGAGAGAGAAAAGGTCAAGCGTTGACTGTTTTCGGGTTTCAGAGATTGAGTGACAAGGTGCTTGACCACCAGATTCACGAAAGTGCGAAGTTTGATCTCTCGAGGTATAAGGGGGAATTTATCGAAGTAAATTATGGGTGTAGATTTCCCGAAAGGGAGATAGAGGAGCCATTTCTGAGAGCTCTTTGGGCCAGTGAAAGAGGAAAGATCCTGTGTGCGTGACCTTTCGACCTGCAAGTTGAGGAGGGGTTGCGTGTGTCATCATTTGGTATCAGAGCTCAGAAAGGTTCTTTTCTTTCTGTAGCAGAGAAAAAGAGAATTCACCATGCCGCCGAGAAGAAGGGACATGCAAACACCCGATCCACCAGAGGACAGGGAAATGACAAGAAGAAGAGTTAGGCAGATGACTGATCCAGCCATGGAAAAAGAAATGCGTGACTTACACGCCAGACTTGAAAACATGGAGACAACACAAAGACGTACAGTCGGTACTGGGGATCTTAGTGATTCCGAAAGTGAAATTGAGGCTGAAGAAGAAGAAGTTGCAGTCGAAGATGCAACAAATGAACGCTTGATTAGGGCTATTGCAAGAATGGGTGTAAGAGCGAAAATGGACATTCCAGTTTATGAGGGAAATCTATATGCAGAGGAGCTTCTAGACTGGATTAGAGCCCTGGACACATATTTTGACTATGAAGATGTCGAAGAGGACAAGAAGGTCAAACATGCTGTCACGAGATTAAAGTAACATGCAACATTGTGGTGGGATGAACTACAAGTTGATAGACGCTGCAAAGGCAAGCAGAAGATCAAGAGCTAAGATAGAATGATCGCGAAGATGAAGGTGAAATTCATCCCCAGAGATTACCAAATTACTTTGTTTCGAAGGATGCAAAACTTGAGACAGAAGCTGATGACAATGAAAGAATATACTGAAGAATTCTACAGGCTGAACATTAGGGTAGGTCATCGGGAGAACGATGATGAAAAGGTTGCCAGATACATAAATGGCTTGAGATACGACATTCAGGATGAGATGAGCATGGTAACCATTCGAATGGTGGAAGATGCTTATCAGATGGCTCTAAAAGCTGAAGAGAAGCTGAGTCGAAAACAGGGTCAGATAGGCCGAGGCAGAAGTCAGCCTAGAGGCAAATCAATTGCCCAAGATAAAAATCAGAAACCCAAGGAGGACTGGAAGAAACCTCAGACTCGAACTGAGAGAGGTGGAATCTCACAGTGAGGGCAATATGCTGAACAGAGAGGGCAACATATCGAACAGAGAGGAGATTATGCTGACAATAATATTTTTCCTCATACTAGAGGTAGAGGAAGAGGAAGAGGTGGAGTAATAACATGCTTCACATGTGGAAAGAATGGGCACAAGTCTTACAAGTTTCCAGATAAAAAGAAAGAGAGTGAAGAGACTCACATCGCTGAAGCGTAGAGGCAAGATATTGAGGAAGAAAATGCTGAAGGTGGAAGATCGCTGATGATGCAAAAATCTCTTTTGACACTAGACAAGGAGGTGGAGAGTTCAGTCCAAAGAAACAGACTTTTCCGGACTTCTTGCAAGACCAAGGACAGGGTATGCAAGGTCATTATGGACAGTGGTAGCATAGATAATCTCATTTCTACAGAGATGGTAGAAAAGCTGGAGCTGGAGACGATTGATCATCCAAGCCCATACAAAGTTTCGTGGCTACAAAAAGGACATCAGGTAACTGTCACTAAATCACTAAACAATGTTTAGTTGAATTTAAGGTAGGAG
>JASDQU010245016.1:197322-229878 GCA_032191745.1 Picea mariana
AGGAATAAAATGTATTACCTTAGCTAATTTATCTACCACCACCATGATGGAATCATGTTGCTTCACTATTCTGGGTAGCTTTGTAATAAAATCGATTGCAACCACTTCCCATTTCCAGTTAGGAATGGACAATGACTATAGCATCCCCTCTCAATGTCTATGTTTTTCTTTCAAATTTTGACATTCTAGACATATGGCTATGTAATTAGCCACTTCTTTCTTCATCTTTGGCCAAAAGTCACTACAAGGAAAAGACCCTATAGTTGAGGTTTTTGCGGACGCCCCTATCAAAATATCCCAAAAATTCATTTATAGCAGATGATATTAGTGGAGGTGAGCAAGCGTAGGTTTTAGCAGATGTTTTTATGCCAGTGATTTTATAAGTACATAACACACCGATGCGTTTTATACAACATGTGCATCGACGCCCTCAAAACTAGTGCACCGTAGCAGGGTTATTTCAAATAAAGAAAAATATTATCTAGTGCGCTACGGAAATAAGAACACACTGAGAAATAATGATGCACCGTAATAACGTTCTTTAAAAAAACTCTGTTGCACAATGTAACACTGGAAGCACCGATGCACTATTAGTAGAGCACACCGTTATATGGTTAAGTAAAAAACATTTATGCACCAATGTAGGATTGTGTCAAAAAATATATTCTAGTGCACTCCATTGTATCATACACACCGATGCGCACTAGTGCTCCAATATTGAGCATCATGTTAGGGTTAATTTCCAAATTTACGCGGTACACTATGTAAAACCAACTGCACCGGGGCACCTATTATTATATTGCACCATGTCACGCTTAAACATAAAATTTTGCACCATTTTAGTTTTTCAAAAAATGTACGACGATGCACTATGTAGTAGTATACACATTGGTGCACACGCATGCCCAAAAACATGCGCACTGTGCTAGGGATGTTTTTTTTTTAAATATAACCAGTGCTCTCATTAAACATGTATGCCCTGGTGCAGTTGTTCATCGTGTGCATCGAAATAGGGTTTTATAAAAAACTTTACTGACGGTAAAAATCATTTTTACCATTTTTCAGTGTTGTAGAGCTCAAAAACACCGATGCAACCTTTGCCTATCTGAAGCACCCTTCCATCGATGCTTTCCTTGGTTTCCTTCATTTCGTCTATTGCTTGGTGCGTGAATTTCAATTTTTTCCAAACGATGGGAAAATTTGGTTTTTTTGAGTACGTCGCAACCATGCCTCCCCGATGAAAAAATTTCCAAGTAATGTCCTTGTTTCTTCATAACTTAAGTTTTCACCGGATTAAAATTTAAAATTGAGTGAAGTTTTAAGTGTAAAAAAAACAAAAACAAAAAAAACTGTGCGGTGCGTTCGAAGCTCTCGACTCGCATCACCTATGGTATGACCTATAAATTTACAGGCCAAACCACATACCTTGTTACCTTTCTTGACGATGCATTGGTAAACATAAACACAACTGTGTGTTCTTTTAACGACGCACCGTAGAAAATCATATAATTGGTGGGGTAGTGCATCAAAGTACAAATAACACACCGGGTCATTAAAGTACATGGCGCAAAACTCTTTTGATATATATTTTATGCAGTGCCTTGGTAAACGTGCACATTGGGGCGTTCATGTTTACCAAATGCACTGTCGAGAAATGTAACATTGTGTTGCAGTGCACCCAGCAAATGTTTTGGTGGCACCATATGGGGTGCGATAGTAACGACCAAAATGCACTGTAAAAATTTTCGTACTCGAAAATTTGGAAAATTTTATGTGATGGTGCGTCTACGTTCGTTACACACATCGGTGCGTGTAGTGAACGTATACACACCGCTTTTTTGGTAATTTTTAAATAATTGGTTACGTGCATTAATATTTTGATTTGTTTTTTGGTTTAAGCAGTGCGTAGGATAAATGTAACGTACCGGGGCATATGTGTTGTATTGTAGCGCCCTGGTGCGGTACTGTTTTCCAACACACTGCATAACATAGAAGAACATATTTTGTTCGGTGTGTTAGTTTAGACTAATGCATCGCTCACAGTGCTCACAATATATATATATATATATATATGCACACTGCCGACGGTGCGTGACTATTTTTTGGGAACACCGTTAATGCAATTAACTTATTTTTTAAATGAAGTTATTTTTTCTGTATTTATAGATAAATTTACCATTTAGTAGATTATTTTTTATGTTTTATGTAAGAGTGAGGATGATGTATTTCATATGTTAATCATGCAAATATGTGAGTGAAGGGAGTAGCAACAACAACAAGAGGAGCAGAGGGTGGACCTGTACAATGTTGTACAGGAATGAGAGGTGAGGGAGAGAGAGAGGGATTTGTACCCTCACCCTATTACTATATCGACTCATGTTCTCTTGAGGGATGTTTTACGAGGAAAATATATCTATGGCCTGGGGTAAACGACAATAGACAAAATGACACACATAAATCAACTCTAATCCCAAGTATGCTATATAAATGAAATGCTAACAAGACAAGGTCAAGATCCTACCTCGTCTGGATGTTCGATGAAGACCACTGTTGAGCACACAACTCAAAGCTTTATACCTACAAATTTTCTTCAACAACCAATATACACAAGCATATGGTGATAATATAATTTTATCATATATATTATCATAATCCATTTACATACATGACAAATACGCCCATGGAATAATAATTCAAATATTTGCAAGATATCAATTGAACGAGAAAAGAGTATTTCTATTAAAATAATCAATAGATGTATGTAGGTGACAAACTGCTTTAATGACACTTATCAGAACCAAGAAACTAAGTCGCTCCAGCTAATCCTCCACCAAAGGCAAGCTCAAATAAAGGAGACAATGAGGTTCTCCATCACACAGAAGGAAGAGCTTGGGGGGATAAACAACGAGTTCATACTTTCAAGGATAAAGGGATGCAGAATCAATGTGAAGTGAAATTTCTCCAGAGTATCTTTTCTCTCAAAATTTGAATTCTCTCCTCTTCCACGACTTGGATATGTCTCAATTTATAGCCATCAAATGGAACTAAAGGGCCGAGTTGGAGCGTTTCCAGTATATGGAAGGTCAAGGATCATGGATCTCGTGACGTGACATGGAAACCTAACATAATTTTTAATTTTAAGCACCAAACCCGATGTACGCAGGTTGTAGTGGAGCAACCCACGTATATGCTTGTTGTCTAACTGTTAGGGAACGTATATGTGGAAAAATGTGCTTTTTTTTCTCTGAAAGGTAAAAAAGGGGACTTCAAGTCTACATAGGGAAATGGAAAGGCCATCCAAGCAAGTTACATGGGGTGACGACAAATTTTCTATAACAAATTCCCCCTAATGTGTGAGGTCATAGGAGTATCTGAAATGGACGAAATACATTATAATTCCCAGAAGTGGAGTGATGGAGACTCAGTTGGAAGTGCTAGTTACTCATGATAATTTTACAATCCATAATGACTTTGTACACATGGATGCCAATCTGAATTACACTGCAAATCCATGTGGAAATATACCAAATAGTTATTCATGGCCATAAATATGCAATACAAAGTAGACACATGGCATAGGCTGTCATAGTCACGAACAAGGTCCAGTGGAAACCAGTCTCAAAATCAATATGAGATATATGTATACAATGAGTACAATCTGATCTCCCATGATCATTGAAGTCATATAGGTACTGGTCCATTGAAAGAAAACAACAAAATTGGAATGCTACTACTGTAAGTTGGAGTTCTTCTACACTATCCACTGAAGGTGCAAGTCTACATCATGTGAATAGAGGATTTGATGTCGAACACAATGATACTTCATTTGATTACCGGTCATTAAGGCATACCGTTAACAAACGCGATATAACCTACCGATAATGAAAGTAGGTATCAAGGCACCGAGTACATTATTAAAAGTGTGAATAAAGGTGTTGAGGTCAAACACTTGAAGAATCCATTGATCAGGAGACATTGTTGTATTCCCAACTGTCGATGGTGGGAGAACCTGCCACTGATGACTGCAAGACTCTAGGTACTCATAGGACTCTAGGTCTCATTTCTAGAATAGATGAGTTGAATTTGATCGAAGGAGACCTGCTGAAAGGAGAGAATTAGGGCATCTCTCATCAGTCAACATGAGGTACAAAGAAATAACATGATGACTAGGAGGATATTGGACGAATAGGATGTTCACAAACCAACGACCCTGTGCGTATTTTGCATGCACGAGATGCAATTAGTGCATTAAAAAGACCCTCTGAATAGAAACCAATAAGGAATATTGCTGACAAAGGCGAGGAAACCACCAATAAGGCTAATGGCATCCAAGACACTACACGAATCCAAATGTGTGAATAGATTTCTTTCCGTTGAACACAAGGGAAACCGCCCAGTCAATGACCAATGAGGAGATGTAGACTATTGGGTTCAAGGTTGCCTACCCATAATGAAAGTAGGATCAGGGTGCATGGTAGGACTACAACTTCATGTGACTCTGAGACGCACTGAGGGTATGGCCGACATGTAAAGTCAAGAGTTCTGAGAAATGGTCGACATAGGCTTATAAACTTCCTTTGAACAAGAGCATGAGACATATGAATAACTCAAACAACATAGACTTGATGATGAAACTTCTTGATGCAGGAGGCATCAACAAACTCTCCATAGGGACTGAAAGAATAACCAGTTAGAGGATTAAACTCTAAGTAATGATCTCATCTTCCTAAGGTCATGCTAAACCCAAACTTTGGATGACAAGTGGACTCAAAAGTTTGTGCTTTGTTCAAAGGTTACATGGCTACTGTCGATATGAGATAATATTCTTTTCCCGTTTGTCATTTTTTTTTTCATAGGAAAATAAATGCTATGATACAAGAGAGGAAATGAGTGTCACGAGTAAGAATCTAGCTCCAAACAATGGAACATACCTATGCTCAATGCAAGGAAGTGCATGCAGGGCATGGACACTTGGGGGAATGTCTCATGTTAGGGTATAAAGTGTCAAGATTCAAAGGATATAAACAAGGCTCTGCTTGGATAGTGATGAAAATTTCTTAGGTAAGAGGCTTATAATGAGGAAGTGGAAACCAAAAATAGGCTCAATGCTACAAGCAGGAGGATGGAATGGGGTTACAAATTAACTCCAAAGAATGTCCTTTTTCGTAAATTTAGTCCCCTAGGCCCGAAAAAGTATAAAATAATACCCAGGTGAACTCTTCGAGCCAATGTTGACTAGATTATTCCTTTTTCGTAAGTAGTCTACTTGGTCCAAAAAAGGGTTAAACTTACACCAAATAGACGTCTCTTCAAAGCCATTTAATGAGTGTGAAAGAGACAAGTTCACTCAACAATATTTTTTCTTTTTAGAGAGTTAGAAAAGTGCTTAACCAAGACTAAGGGAGGGAGTCCCATAGGTGAAGGTCAGAATGCTTGTGAGTAAGAATATGAGGTTTGAACGCAAAGTCGTATCAGAACTATAAGAAACTCCCGGTCCTATGGAATAACTTTTGCATGGGAACCAAATGACACAAAGGTTCTAACTTAATAATGATACTTCTAGTATCAGTAAGAAGGTTTTGTGTCGCTAATAAATGGGTTTGTTCCTAAGGTATATAGATCACAGTCATAGGAAAATGCAAGAATGCAAAATGGAGTGACAACCTATCCTATATGCTAGTGAAATAAAATACCCGCCAAAGGCACGAATGGGTGGTATGACGATATAAACCACAAAAATCCTAGACAAAACCACCAAAACCAATTCTTTCTACTGTACTATTAGTCCATAAGGTCAAAAAATCATCCCAAACTATATGAAGTGGGTAAAATGTTTCTACTAATAGTAAAAATAGACCATTTTACCATACCATTTGAGTTTTTTCACCCACATAATGCATTTTAGGCCATTTTCCCCACGATCTTCAAGTGTCGATTGCGGGAGCTACGATCAAAAGAATTAGCAACTGTTTGGACTAAGTAAGTTCCCTTCCCCTCCTCTTAATTTTCGGTTGTTTAAAATTCAAATTTAGTCCTCATTTATTGAGTTTTAGAGGGAACAACATGTGAACTGGGGTGTACGCGGGTGACATTTCACCAGGTCACATACATGCCTCCATGTATGTGGGAAAATAAAATCCTTCCTACATATATGCATCCCTATATGTGAATGTTAGCATGTTATCCATGCAAAATTTGGGGTCGTCCAGGGGATGCATCCCCTCGTCCCAAAAACCAATGCAATATAGCTATTATTCAAAGAAAACCATGCTATCTGAAAACTGTCATCTATAAAATGCATTCTTTTAGCAAATCTAAAAACTCTTTATATAAAAATGATAAGTACTTAAATTGGATGAATATTTATTTTTAAAAACTATTATAATCTTGGTAAATAAAAATTGTTATATATATTTTTTAAAATTACACTTTTCTAACTATTCATATTTGAATTATTACAGTGTATCACACTTGAATTATTACAAACTATCCACACATAATGGATCTTTGGAGATCTTCTATCATATTCCTTTACTTTGTTTAATCCATAATGGGTCTTGAAGATTTGCAATCAATGATTAAGAGCAAAGTAGATACTTTGTATGGATGCAGCAAACCTGTGTCCTGTGTCCTGCGCCCCCTGTCAAAATGAAGGTTCTTATATAACATCATAAAGAATCCCTGACAAAATTTTCAAATTAGTATTGTAGAGTAGTGCCTGGACCAATCTCACTTATGAATGCCATTGTCAAATGACAAAAAATCATTACTTTAGCTCTGAGAATGCCATACAAATGAATGAGAAAAAAATGTGAAAAATTGGTGCCAAAGTCCAAAGTTGAAATGCAACTTTATAACATCATTACTACATTATAATTAGCTAAGGCGCTCAGAGTTTTATTATTTCTTTGCAATGTACACTGATATGTGATTTTTCTGTCAGACTCAATGATAATGATGGATTTTATTAATTAAATGATTTTTTAATGGAAATGTATGCCAATTCAAGAGGGGCAAACATTTTTTTTTTAATCAAACTGTACTGGAGATAATAACAACAATTCACCTTTATCAAATTAACAAATCCATTTTACTATCAAGCTATAGTTAATTTTTTGTCATTTTATTAAAACAATCTTTCCTTTTGTATCAATTGTCCTTATTTAAGAATGAAAATTGGGGATGTATGGATAGTAGATAAGGACCTTATGAAGTTTAGAGGATATTTAGAAGACATGGGATTAGTGATAAGTGGAGAGGTGAAGGTTCACTAAAGAATGGTGTTGTAACATTTACTTTTTGTTTTAATGAGTGATTTATCGATTCTAGACTATATTATCATTATGTGTTTCAAGTATTTCTTGCAACTTTTTATCAATATATCAAATCACTCATTCAAGTGAAGATAAAACAATAGAGTTTTCACCTTGCCAAGTCATAATCAAGGATTTAAAATATCCTAAGCATGTCCTGAAAATTAGTAGTGTTGATGATATTACTGAGTTGTACATATTTGACAACTTTGGGTTATCATATTTTCCATCATTTTTATTGATTATAGCGACGGCTTGAACAAATTTGGGCATGAGTAATTTGGTCATCTAAACTATTGCTTATTGCAACAACTATGTAATTAGAATATGGTGATTGGTCTTGCTCTCATTTCTTGGAAAGATGGTATTTGTGTTGGTTGTGTTCTCAACAAACATCATTGAAACAATTTTGACAAATGTGCCTCTTGTCACACCTCAGCCCCCTTGCAACTTGTTCATAGTGTCTTCTTCCTTCTACTTCTTTCTCTGGATTCAAGTACTTCTTAAATTTCATCGATGACTTCTCTAGATGCACTTTGGTTTATTTCTTAAAAATTAAGAGCAAATTTTTTGACATGTTTTTGGCTTACAAGGCCCTTGTAGAAAACAAATCTAGACATCAACTGCACAAGTGAAGTACAAATAATGGAGGTGGATATGTTAACAACAAATTTACAACTTACTACACTGCATAAGGCATCCAGAAGCAACATATTGTTCCATATACACCTCAACAAAAAATGGTGTGAATGAGAGAAAGAATCACACATTAAAGGAAATGACAAATTGTATGATCCAATCTAACGGATTACATCCTAACTTTTGGAGGAAATCCATTAATTGTGTTAATTACATAGTTAATCACAGTCCCACAAAGGATTTAAAAAATATAACACTGGAAAAAGCATGGAGTAAAATCAAACCATATCTAAAGGACACTCATGCGTTTGATAGTGAAACATGGGCTCACATTCTTGATGAGAAAACAAAATCATCATGGCTTAAAAGTTAAATGTGCATTTTTTTGGACATTCTGAAGATGTAAAAGGTTACATACTTCTTCAATCTCATCCCAATGAAATTATTATTAGGAGAGATGTTAAGTTTGATGAAGGTCTCTTATCCTATGAGCCTAATTCGACATTTGTGCCATCTTCGGTTTGCAAGCCATCTTTGGTGAGATTTATGCTATCTTATATTCCCAACTTTTCTATTACTGATCCTATTTTGGTTTCTTCTTCAGATGATGATAATGAGGATGAAATCCACCTCCACCTACTCACCTTCCTCCAATTGGATCCATTGAACATGAACCTACACTAGCGCCACTACTTCCTTGATAATTATGTACAACATGAGAAGTAGTTGGTGATCTTGCCATTGATCCTATAGATTAGCATTGTACACATTCACACTTCTATTCTCTTTTGGATCAAGTTTCAGAGACTCATGATCCAAAAACATTTGCAGAAGTTTTTGGCGATCCATATTGGGACACGTCAATGAATGAAGAAACTTGTTCCTTAATGGCAAAAAATACTTGGGATCTTGTACGTAATCCGAAAGGAAGAAATATTCTTAGATGTAAATGGGTGTATAGAAATAAGTATACATCAGCTGGAAGTGTTGAAATACATAAGGCTTGATTAGTTGCCAAAGCATTTTCTCAAGTTGAGGGGATTGACTATAATGAAACCCTTTTCTTCATAGCCAAAATGAATTCCATCCACCTTGTTCTAGTACTTGCCACTTCACATAATTGGGGGGTCCATCAAATGGATGTTAAATACACCTTCTTGCATGTGGATTTGAAAGAATAAATTTACATGGAAAAACCTCTTGGCTATTTTCAGAATGACTCTAACCTTGTTTTCCACCTTAAAAAATATCTCTATGGTCTTAAGCAAGATCCTCAGACTTGGTATGCTAAAATGGATAGCTTTCTTCTTAACACCATTTTTTGTATATGTCATTCTGATCACAATGTCTATACCAATAAAGTAGGTAACCATATCATAATACTTGTTCTTTATGTTGATGACCTTATTTTCATCGGCAATGACGAATTTTTTTTAAACCATCTGAAATATAACATGAAGAAGAAATTTGAAATGATGGAATTATGATATTTTCATTATTTCGTTGGTCTCCAAGTATTGCAAAYCAAGGAATGAATTTTCCTTTCCTAGTCTAAGTATGCATGTGACCTTCTTCASTCCTTTCACATGGAAGATTGTWAACTAGCCCCATCTCCWTTTTATTTTGGAGTCAAACTTGCTGCCACATGTACTACACCCAAAGTAGATGCCACTTTGTAGAATTAGTTAGTTAGTATCCTTTTGTATTTGAATCATACCCATCCTAAAATTTCCTTTGTTGTGGGTCTTATTACCCAATATATGCAAACACCCCATAAGAGCCTATTGGAAAGTAGCGAAAATGATACTTTGATATATCCAGGGTATAATCCAATTTGGGATACATTACAATTAAGGAAAAACTCATTTGTTGGTTGGTTTCATTGATTTTGATTGAGCTAGTGACCTAATGATTAGAAGTCTACTGCAAGTTATGTTTTATGCCTTGGTTCTATACTTGTCACTTGGGATAGTAAGAAACAACAAGCTCTTGTTCTTTCTTCAATAGAAGCATAGCATTGAACAACAATTAGATCAAGTTAAGAAGCTTTGTGGCTTCAACTGATCCTTTTAGAGTTTGAATTCAAATGATAGCACTCGACCACACTTTGGTGTGACAATCAGAGTACCATCAAGTTTTCCAAAGATCCATTTTAACATCATCGTAGCAAACACATTGAGATACATATGCACTTTATCCAAAGGATTATTAAAGATCACATTCTTGAAGTGCTCCTTTTCCCTACAAATGATCAAGTTGCATACATTTTCACAAAGTCTCTTACATAAGTGAAATTTTCCAAACTTTGATCTGTTTAGGAGTTCAGGAAGTTGTCATTAAGGGGGGATAGAATCTAATGCATCCTTCCTTCTCCTATTGAATCACCCTTGTCAATCCTTCAATCCTATCCCAAGTTGTTCTTAAGGGGGGATATTGAGATATTTAGACACATAGTAGTTAATTAAAATCAAATTGCTCTAACGTGTCTTTAGGTAAAGTGTGTTTCTTTAGCGTGTTTCCTTAGTATGCATTAGTATGAATTTGTAGTTATCTAATTTGACGATCATGATATGTTATAGACATAAAGTGATCTGATGGTTATCTTCTCATCAATACTAATGACTATATTGATTCATGGATTTTCACCCATTTGGTCTGTGATATCTATTTAAAGAGAATGTAGGGTCATTTGCTTATGATTGATTGCTATAAACTCATATGCATTTTTTCCCCTTTTGCATTAATATATTGTCTCAAGTGGCCACATTGGCTAGGGCCATGGATTGTTTCCCTCTTTGAGGGTTTTAACTACGTAATACATTGGTGTACCAATCTTTAATTTGTTTGTGTGAATGGTTGCATAAGGTGTTTGACTTCTGTGGAAATTCACCATTTATCAAACATCCATGATACAAATTGGTGTGTCATGTCTATAACACTTATGACACATGTTAAGTAAATTAAAAAACACATAGAAGAATGAAATGAATTATTTTCAAGTGGGATTAATAGATCTCATGTGTGCCAACTTGATACGGGTTTATTGAGTTATTAAGTTCCTTCTATCAAGTTCTTACATATCATCATAATATGATTAATAAGGGTTATGGTAGATTGATAGATCCAGGTTGATAGATGGTTTTCAATATCTGCATTTCACATCAATGTATTGTCCTCCATTCGAATATTCTTTGAGGTCTCCACCAAGGAAGGGAATAAAACCTAGGATGTGCAAATCCCACGTATAGGTAGTACCCCATGGAGTTATTAAAAAAAAGGAATATGATTAACAATGGGAAATCATGCAATAATAGAATGGATTGAAGATCTATGACTTGCCACAATGAGGTGGAAATTTAGTGCACAAGGAAGGCCTAGAATTAATGTTTAAATCATTACCTACTTTGAACTAACATTTCTTAGTAGATTTTTTTGTCATTAAATTTATTTGGAAAATTGTAATTTAATGTGAAATATATAATAGTTGATGAAAAATTAATAATACACTTGGTCGTGAAGTATGACCTAACACTGCTTTTGATTGGCCAAGAGCTGGCCAAGAGCTCGTCTTCCTCGGGAATAAGAAAATAGGTTGTCAACCCAAGACCTAGAGGCATCTTGTAGGAGTTAAAGTTTTCCCATTTACAAACCACCATCCGGTTATTTTAGGTGGTCATATTCACTTTCTCAAAATATTAAAAAAAAAAAAACTTTTAATTTTAATTAAAAAACAAAAAAACTTTTAAATTTGTTAAAAATGTTTACCATTTTACATAAAGCATATAATGTTTACTCCTTATCCATACACATACTTTTGCAATGTAAAGGACGATGTTCACATGATAGAATTCTAAATGGCCTTGTCTAATTGTTTTACAAAATGTTTTTTTTGCAAGGAATCTTGCTACATAAATATGTTCGAAATCACTATTTTTTGTTGGTTAAAATCCATTTCTGAATCCAGAAATAGATTCAACATGTTGAAAAACCCATGAGGCACTTAGATTATACAAAATAATCACTCAGATCTGGGAATTTTTTGCTAGATTTCGAGTAAAAGTCCCGAACAAAATTACCTAAAAAAAATCATTTCCTAGAACTTTTAGACTACTACATTCTAAATGTTTAAAAAATTCCATGGTAACATATAATTTCTTATTATGTGAATTTCCTAGATAATGTCATCTAGCCACTCCAATACCACTATCCACATAAAAAAAAAATACCACTATCCACATAAAAAAAATACCACTATCCACATAAAAATATTGAATAATAATAATAATCTGTTAAATAAAATTGATATATTTATTTTTAATTATAAAATAAAATAATATTTTATTAAATACATATTCCAAGGGGCAATAAAACATATAAATAAATAAACCAGTGTTGTTTTTAACGAAGTCAAAGATTCTCATAAGGCAGTATCACAGGGTTTTTTTGGAATCATGGTTTTTTTTTTTTTTAAATCTATGACTTTAGTGTGGAAAAAGAGTAAAGCGAAAGATAAATGATACAAATTCTGGAAAATATATTACTTTATTGTATGGACACATATTAGACGATTACATTATATATGATATTTTTTTTTGAAGTTTTAATAATGATACAAATTGTGGAAAATATATTACTTTATTGTATGCCTACATACATATTAGATGATTACATTATATATGATATTTTTTTTGGAGTTTTAATATCTTTGTGTTATGCCTTCTACATATTATCATTTGTCTTATTAAAGAAATCATTTAAAAATGATATATTTTCTAAACTCATCTAAGTTATGTTAGAAGATGAATTTGAGATTTTTTTCATATTGCCAAGAACTCAGCTTAGTGTGAGGAGAATGCATAGTGCCTACAAGTTCAATATGATTGAAAACATTAAATCCTTTAAAGGGTAAACTTTATATCTATTTATGACTTCGTTATTTTAACATTAAATTTGTAGTGTTTTAAATCCCTGATCAAATTTATGTCGATAATTTTTATTTATTACTTTTATAAAAGTTTGAATATATATATATATATATTAAATATATAAAATTATTATAATACATAGGAGTTAGTTTTTAAAGTGGACAACCTTAATGTGGGATGATTTCATTTTTTTTTTACAGGTAAAGTTTATTATGAATTATTATTTTTTTCAAAATTTTGATGATTTGAGTTGTCTTAAAATAAATCAAAATTTCTAAAGACAAACTTTCATGATCAAAGTTCCCATAACATCCAATAAAAGTGTGGATAAATCCACCGTAATACAAAAAAATGGTCATTAGAGACCTCGATAAGTAAAGTCTTTGAAGCTTGAAAATACTAAAACAAAATTGGTGTTTATAGAGTTTCCACCTTCCCTAGTTATATTGCATTGATTGTATTTCGCAGAATACAATCTATAAAATACTCTGTTGATATATAACGAAAAGAAAAACATGACATATGAATTTTAAAAGAACTCAACTACCCAGATCCATTTTGATCTTTGAATGGCCCTGCTGCTCCCAAATTGAGTTTGGATGGGGTTTGTTGAGGTCTGAAATTTGGTTGACTGTGACTAAATTTACATTCTTAGACACTCCCTGGGTGCTTTCCGGTGTGCTTGGTTGTTGATGAGTTCGTTCAAGCTGATCCAAACGGCTTTGCATTATCTCCAGACTGTTATGCTTCTCTTCGATCTGACTCCTATGGGCATAACGTTCATCTTGCAGCCTTTCAATCAGGTGTCTGTTTTATTAAGGGTTTCAATTTTGAATGTTAGAGTGGAGCTGAGCACTCCCATCTGAATTCACGTCCTTTGGCAGCCTAGACATTCCTCCTCGGTTTCTAGCTGAACAGAGCCAACAAGAAGACCCTTGACAGCCTGCATATGTACTAGTTCTGGTGTGCTTTGATTCCTTTGAGACTTGTCCAAGCTTCTAAGGAGGCCGCAAAGCTGCAACGAATTGGGTTTTCTATGCAAAGGGAAAATGAAAGGAGGAGCCGAAATCAATAGAGACCACTGGGTTAAGATCTGGGCGAAGCAAGGACAAGGCAGAGGGTGAGGTGGTGGGTGATTCAAGGAGTAACGAGGGGGAACCCAGAAACTTTGAAAGACAAACAAAAAAGAGCAACCTAAGAAGTTAAGGGGGAGCACAGGTCGAAAATGGCTTACCAATACCACAAATAGACTTTTCCCCTGCAATGACGAGTACTAGACGAAATTCCCCCATTTAACGATCAATGTTGAGCTCGTGCCAAACAGAAAGGTCACAGAATCTACCTGGTGCGATGTAACTGAGGCCTCCATATCCGCGGGCTTGGGTTTGGACCTAACGTCACCTTGGAAAATCACCTACGTGTCTGGGCTGCTACACGCACGATCCATCTACGTCAGAGCCTTCATCCCTTGTTTTCCCATGAGCTCGAATGGACGGAATAACTGGCCACCCAAAACCATGATGAAGTCGTCACATAAATTGTTAACCGCAGTTGTACTTGGCCGGTGAGACATCAAAGTCCCACTTGCCACCCATCTTCTCCACCATTCCCCATTGTCGTTGGCCTGCTCTGCTCCACCTGTCCTCTTTTGCGCTAGAGCTCCAATAAGGACCTCCTCTAACCTTTGTGCGTTGGATCCTGATTATGTGTCGCATTAGGCTAAGGGGGATAAGGCTTCAACACCCTCCACTCCTAAAGTTCCAGGAGGTTTTCCGATGGCTTCATTCGCCAATTTTTCTGCTACCTTGTTGTTTTCCCTCAGAATGTGAAAAAATGTTGGCTTGAGGGAATTTGAGTCTACTCGTATTCGATCAATTATTCTTTTTAGGATCAAATTTTTTGGGTCTGTTCCTTGGACCATCATCCTTATGACTGTCTTGGAGTCACCTATAACATTCAGATTGGAAATTTGGCGGGTCTTTGCTAGTTGGAGGCCTTTGAGTAATGCATAAGCCTATGATTTATTGTTGGTGTCTTTCCCGATATTCCAGTAGTAATTTAAAATTCTTTTTCCTCTGGGTTCGTAGAGAACCCCCCCCACTGCACCTGCCTCCCTTGGGTTTCCATTTGAAGCGCCATAAAAAAAAAGTGTATGAGCCTGCTGCTTTTGAATCCAATCATCTATGCTATGGAGAGTATGAAGCTGCCAGCACGATCTTTGCACTGAATGGGATTTTTTACCAGAATGAAGGTTAAAACTTGTGATCCAAGCCTTTTCCAGGATACTCCAGTTGGACGGATATTCTATGTTCAATGATTTAATGTTCATTACCTCTTCATTAACTCTAAGAGAAGTGTTTTAGCCTTGTCAACAACACTTTGGGGAAGAGATATTTTTCCTTAGAAGATTTGTTTGTTTCTTGCTAGCCATATTTTCCAGAAAATGAACTTGGGGAGAGACCTCCACAATCTTTTGAAGATTGGTTTTCCCCAAAAGGTGCCCTGATAGAAATTTTCCCAATTTCCCAAGTAAGGATTTAGATGAGAGGGCCATCTTATTTGTCATGTTAGATCTCCAAAAGCCACGTTCCAGACTATTGTCGAAAAGGGGAAATCCTAGAAGAGGCGTTGAATGGTATCTTGACTAGTTTGGCAAAGGGGGCAGTTGAAGGGACCGTGGAAACCTCCTTTCATCAGGTTTTTCGTTCGTTACAATTTTTCCATGTGCTAGGGACCAAATAAAGATGTTTATTTTGGGAAGAGAGTCTTAGCTCCAAACATTTTTCCATTTTGTTGAGATCTAAATCACCCTTAAACAGAAGAGAAGAGTGTTGTATCCTTCTTTTACTGAGTATCCATTTGTTCCCCAACCACGATTGTCTGAAATATCGTTGAGAATAGGTGTTTCTCCTTTGAGGGTTGAAATCAGAGCTTGAGCTTGTCTGGACATGTGAGCAGGGACACCTCCTAAGCTCCACTCCTTCCAACTGCCATTTTTTTTCCAAGTTGAGATGTTAAAGAGAGTGCATTTTTGCTCGACTATCAACCATCTTTTCAGATCCCCAAATTCTTCCTCTCGGGAGGTGAGGTCGACTCCCAAAATCGGGTCTTTCCTTAGCCTGATCAGTTTTCCATTTCCCAGAATCCATGAGAGATGCTCCTTAAAGAAGGGAATGGAAACTCTTATGAGTTTCTAAATTTGTGATCCAGGTTGGGGATTAGGTGTGTTATCCATGCATATTTTTCTTCCTCCCAGCCTATATTTTTTATTATAGTCGTTCTCCACCATTCCTTTTTTCTCGACACTATCCTCTAGGGAAGCTTGGCTCCCATTGCTATATTTTCCACTTTAGGATCTCAGATTCCCAGTCCCCCACTTTTTTTGGGTATGGATACTATATCCCAGTTCACTAGGTGAATTTTTTTGGAGTTGGATTTTCCCCCTTGCCATAGAAATTTGCGGATGAGTTGGGCCATGCATTTTAGAACTCCCTTTGGGGCTAGGAGGGAGGATAATTGGAAGAGGGGCAAGGCAGATAGAAATGATTTTATCAGGATCACCCTCCCTACCGAATTGAGCCACCTTGACCCCCACGACTCCATCTTTTCCCTAACTTTTTGAAGAAAGAGTTGCCAATACTCACCAGAGAGTGATTTTAAGCACAAAGGTAGTCCAAGGTATTTGAAAGTTTTCCAATCAATTGAGATGCCAAAGACTATAATTTGGGCAATCCCTGCTCTGATATTAGATGAAATGTTCCATACATAGATTTGACAATTTTCCTTATTTAGGAGCCCACCCGAAACTAAGAGAAAGGTGTCTAGGACTCGATTTAATCTTCTTGCCATAATTTTTGAAGCTCCACTCAAGAGGATCATATCATCAACAAATTGTGAGTGATTGATACGTTTGACACCCTGAGCTATTTTGATTCCTGGAATTGATTTGTTGATGCTTTCCCACTCCAGCGTTCGATTAAGAGTCTCTACCATGATCACGTACAAAAGAGGGGAGAGTGGGAAGCCCTGCCTTAGTCCTCTGGAGGCCCTAAAGAAGGGAGATGATATTCCATTTAAGAGGGGGGCGATCCAAGGGGACGCAATGCAAGTTCTCGTCCATGATAGAAATTCTTGACTGAATCCAAATTTTTTCATAACCTTGACAAGAAAATCATGTTCTACTCTATCAAATGCATTTTCCATATCCAATTTTATTGCCATACCTGGTTGCCCTCGAGAATTGTTGGAGTGGATTGCTTCTTGCACCATAATAAAGTTGTCCCAAATTTTTCAGCCTTCCACAAATCCTCCTTGCTTGGGAAGAATTAGAGATATGAGAAAAGGATTCAACCTGCTAGCAATGATTTTGGCCATGATTTTATAAGAAGTATTACAAAGGGAAATGGGTCTAAATCTATCCAGTGCATAGGCGCCATGTTCTTTTGGTATAAGTGCTAAGAAGGAGGAGTTGGTGGCTCCTCCAATTTTTTTTTATTTATGTACGAATCTTATCATTCTGGTGAAGTCCTGCTTGATTATGTGTCAACATTTTTTTTATAGAAATGAAGGGTGAAACCATCTGGCCCCAGAGCTTTATCTTCGTTGAATTGATTGATTCCTTTTAGGATTTTTTCTTCTTCGATATGCCGATCGAGATTTAGATTGTCTTCATTCGTAATTTTGCTTGGAATCTGACTAAGAAGAGAGTCAACGAGGGCTTCCTCTGATCTTCTATTTGAAGTGTAGAGCTTGTGGAAATGATTGTAAGTTTATTGTTTAATTTGGTCAAAATCCTTTATAATTTCCCCTTCCGGAGTTTTGATTTCAGAGATTTGATTTGATCAAAGTCTAACTTTTGACTGCCTATGGAAGAAAGAGGTATTTTGGTCCCCTGCTTTCAACCAAACACTTCTGGATTTTAGCCTCCAGGTGATTTATTCTTCGTTTAGTGCTTGAATGTACTCTTTGTGAATTTTTTGCTCAGTCATTATATGGCTTTGTTGAACTTCTTTTGTCTCCATTTCCTCTTGTATCTTTTTGAGTTGAATATTTTTTTCTTTGACCTTGTTCTGGATCAGGTTCGAGGAGGTTTGCCCAATATTTAAGAAATCTTTTCACCAACTTCATCTTCTGTTTCCAGATATAGTTTGGAGAACCCATAATCCACTAGTTCCAAATTTCAAAGATAGAGGGAAGGAAAACTGGTCGATCCATCCATAAGGGGTTGAATCTGAAGGGGATAGGACCCCAATTTTTTTGTGGCTCAAACAGTAAAGAAATAGGTCGATGATTCGATCCTTCCCATGGAAGGATAAAAGAGTAGGCTTTGTCTGGGAGGGCCTGAAAAAAGATGCTTATTAGAAACCGATCTAGCCTAGCCGCAATGTGACCTGGTCCTGCTCTTTTGTTGTTCCAAATGTACAAACCTTTAGAAGGGGGAACATCAAAGAGATCTGAATATGAGATTAGATCATCCATTTTTTTTTGAATTGATCCCTCATGATAGTACCCCTTTGTTTTTCCTTTAATCTTCTTTTGGTGTTGAAGTCCTCGGCAATAATCAAGTTTTGAGGGGGATTTTCAATGGCCAGATCCTGAAGGGATCGCCAACATTCTATTTTTTCCAGATAATTATTTGGCATATAAACATTTATGATTGAGTATAGCATACATGTGGCTTTCCTAGTTAGGGATACCTTCATCCAGAACTGGGACTGCAACTTCTCCTCTAGCTTGAATTCTTCCGCATTCCAAATTGTACCTATTCCTCTTGAGGCTCCTCTAGAACTAGTTGCTTTTCCTTCACCTTTTTTCCATATTCTTTGCAATTCTTGGAGGGTTTCCAGATCCCTCATTTTTGTCTCCTGGAGTAGGAGGATTGAGGGTTTTTCTGTTTTTAGTAATTTTCAAACTTCTTCTTTTTTATCCCTACTCCCTAATCCTCTATAGTTCCAGGAGACAACTTTCATTATTTATAAGAGGGTTTTGGTGCCCCCCCTATAGAGGGATGAGATGATGCTCCCTTGTGATGGGATGAATTATTTTCCTGGATTTAACTTCTTTTTTTAATGCTTCCTCTATTGTTTTTTGGATGCCACCTTTTCTCTATCTGCAATTGATTCTCTTTTGTTTCTATGAGTGATCCAGGAGGCTCCCCAGGCTCAGAAAATGCTCAAAAATCAAAATTCTCGGAATTGAGTGAAACCAATTCCATTGCGACCATCTGATCGTGATGATTCCAGCCATATATTTACTTTCTCAAACGAGTGTTGTATGCGAGAGTTATCACACTCTGACTGTTTTCTCAAACAACTAAAAATTCAAAGGGTCAACTGGCGAAAATTCAATGCTGATGTCAACATGACATCACCAAAGAAAAATTCAGGATGATGATGTGGAAGAGACAAGTGGCGACTTGTGACTGGGCAGAGGATGCAGACTTGGACCAATGGTAGTGTGACACTTGTCAATATTCAGGCAAATGAGGTGGTGCCATGTGGCACCCAATCAACAATTGTGTGGCATGTTTCAAAATTTTAGAGGTCAATGGGTTTTGAACCCACAACCACCACCAAGTCCAAGCGCTTTGGGAAAGTTCCAACCACCAACACACCATGTGTGAAGCTTGTTTAATACAAGCCCACATATAATATATATCTTGAATATGTTGTTAAGGGCGCAAAAGGAGGGGGGTTGGGGCTAAGCCCAAACTCATGGTTGTTTTGTTACAGCATAGAACCAGAGCACGGGGGCTGGGCATAACTGCCCAACCATCAAACCACCAGCGCCTCTACCTCTCCCCCCTCGGATTTGGGATATACCACATAACCAGGGGCTTATCCCCATAAATGCGGGTGAGAGGGTCTATCCATTAGCCCTTCGGTCCCATGGAACACGCCTATGACCAAGGGCTGGAGCCTATCCAAGGCTAGCCTGCAACCCAAAGGGCGGATGCTTGGCCATATGGTGTGCATATGACCATGTAAAGGGGGTGCGCGCATAGCCCAA
Source organism: Picea mariana (assembly GCA_032191745.1). NCBI lineage: Eukaryota > Viridiplantae > Streptophyta > Pinopsida > Pinales > Pinaceae > Picea > Picea mariana. The sequence goes on from JASDQU010245016.1 coordinate 217,208, forward strand.
TGGGGGCTACTCTGTGTATTTTTATTAAAAGTGGGTTTTTAACTATAAAGTGTTGATTTTTGCCTGATTTTATGACCTAAAAGTGGTTTTTTAAGGATATCTTGGCCATTTGGAGGGGGATTTGATCCCAGAAAGAGGCCAGATCTTGAGGGAAGTTGGGATTCCTCATACAAGCCTTAAAAACTATATAAACCAGGTTTTTTGAAGCTTGTAGGAGACTTTTTGATGCAGGGTTTTGAAGGGGCAGTTTGTAAAATTTGGCCTTATCTCATGTTTTGAGGGGCATTTTTGCCATGTTTTTGAGAGGAATTTGATGCAGCATGCTTGAATCTGAGCAAGGAGGTCTTGCATAGCAGATCTGAAGCATGCTATGTAACAACAAAGAGCAATTGTAAGAGAACTTTGAGCATTTTAAAGAGCAATAAAGAGGTCCTCTGATTGGAAGTGGGCCTAGAGACGTAGCCAACAATTGGTGAACTCCGTTATCAACCTCTTGTCTCTATTTCTCTTTCTGTTTTGTTGTTCTATTCTCTTCATTTGCAGCATGGATATTAATGGCTGATCTCTTTATTCATTAATAAGCATCAAGTAAAAGTCACATTTGATATTCCGCAACCAGATAATAAGCTTTATGTATTTCACATTCTTAACGATCCGATGCCTAAAATACATTAAACTAACTTGCATTTTATCAGTAATACCTTCATTTTTGGATCAAGTTTATGGTATCAGAGCATTGGTTTTGAAGGTTTGACAGGAATTGCAAGCATTGGATGCTCACCAGAGAAAAACTCAAGTGAGGAGAAGGCCAACTTGAGGCTCTTAATACAGAGATTCAAAGGAGACCGCATAAACAAGAGATGTCTTCACCAAGAAAACTAGGTCCTTTTGCATCTGAGGATGATTTCTTTGAGTCATTTCAGTTGATGAAATCCATGGTAGAGGAACTTTATTGGGAAAGAGGACTGCGAAGAAATCCAAAGGTTGAAGAAGGTGAATCTTCAGTGATAGCAGAAGGAGGAGTTGGAGGTGGTGGACCTTCGAAACCTTATTCTCCTTCATCCTTGTCATCTACAAGTGAAGCAAGTGTACATCCCTCCAAGGATAAGCAACCTAAGAAAACTCATCATTCTTCTGATATGCCTTTATTAAAATTAGATGTAAAGTTTTAGTTACCCACTTATGATGGTGAATTAGATGCAGAAAAGCTAGATAATTGGGTGAGACTGTTAGAAGTCTATTGCATGATACAAAGGATTGTTAATGATGAAACAAAGATCCAACTTGCAAGTCTCAAATTGGGAGGCACAACTCTCATATGGTGGGAAAGAAAAACTAAGGATGATCTCAATAAAAATGGTAAAACGATCTCTTCCTAGAATGATTTTATCACTGCTTTGAAGAAACAATTCTATCCATTAGCTTACATGCAACAGGAAATGATGAATTGGCAAAGTTTAAGGCAAGTTAAAGGTCAAAGTGTACAAGAATATACTCAGATATTTCGTAAGAAAGCTTTAAATTTGGGTATTCTGTTATATACACAAGAGACACTCCTAAAATATATTGGTGGTTTACATTCTTATCTCAAGCACACTATTCTTATGCTAAATCCTTCTAACTTTGATGAAGTATGTGTACAAGCCATTCACATTGAATCAAGTAAAGGGAATGTTGGTGATAGTGTTTCTACAGATACTTGGCAAAGAAAGGATGCAAGGAAAAGGAAAGAGAAAGAGAAGAAGACAGCCACAACAAGAAAGGAGAAGCCTACCTGCAAGCATTGCAAGAAAGTAGACCATGATGAAGGTCATTGTTGGATATTACATCCTGACTTGAAGCCAAAGAAGTATGCCAACCACGGAAGAAAGAATACCATAGCTGCGATAGTTCAAGTGGATCTTGGATTAGATTCCGGTGATGAGACACAGGTTGTAGCTATGGGAATCCGAGGTATAAATTCTGTTGTAAGTACTAGCTCTTCTAATTCAATTGTTGTAAATGATGAGTGTAAAAGGAGTGAACTTTTCCACATAAGGGTTATAACACATAATGTTAAAGTCGATACTCTTGTAGACAATGGATCACAAGCCAATCTAATCAGTGAAGAGGTTGTAAATAACTTGGGACTTGAAACAAAGCCACATCCTAAACCATATCCATTAGGGTGGATATGTGGTGATAATAATTTACAAGTAACCAAGCAATGTAAAATCAAGTTTGCAATCACTTCTAATTATGTTGATGAAGTAGAGCTTGATATAGTGCCATTGGACATATGTGGAATTGTACTGGGAAGCCCATACCTTTATGATAGGAAAGCTATATTCTACAGGGAGGAAAATAAATATTGCTTCAAGAAATATGGGAAAGAGTACATTGTTCGTGCTCATCGCATGAAAACTGACAATCTTTTGCAGCTATAGGACAGTTAAAAAGAATGGCAAATGCAAGAAAAAACTTAACACTTATGTCTGTAACAAAATAGGAAATTAGTGATGCTAAACATGAGATGATTCCATATGTTGCTAACAGTCATGAAGTGTCACCAGGGTTACAACATGAGGTTCAACTGCATACTTTGGTTATTGTTCCTGTGCAAAAGGGGAAGCATGTTTTGTCATTTTCATTCACATACTCAGTATTGTTGTCTAGTTTTCTGCTATTCAGTGGTGTATCACTGCAAAATGAGACAAAGAATGTTGATGATTTTGTGATTGATGGGATGATTTCTTTGATAAACAATGCTATCTCAGTTTTCATGTTTTTTGTGATTGGTCAGGTGATTATTGTCCAAGCAGAAATGATGGATGATATTAGACAAGTAGGGAGGCAGTACCCTCACTTCTTACCTGAGTAAAAGCAGACTTTTGGTGGTCCAAAATCTTCCAAAGTGGGGAGGAATGATCTAGGAGGCTCCCCAGGCTCAGAAAATGCTCAAAAATCAAAGTTCTCTGAATTGAGTGAAACCAATTCCATTGTGACCGGCTCATCGCGCTGATTCTGGACATATATTTACTTTCTCAAACGAGAACTGTATGCGAGAGTTAACGCACTCTGACAGTTTTCTCAAACAACTAAAAAGTCAAAGGGTCAGCTGGCAAAAAGTCAATGCTGACGCCAACATGACATCAACAAAGCAAAATTCAGGATGCTGACATGGCAGAGACAAGTGGCGACCTGTGACTGGGCAGAGGATGCAAACTTGGACCAATGGCAGTGTGACACTTGTCAATATTCGAGCAAATGAGGTGGTGCCATGTGGCCCAGGCATGGGCAGCCATGTGACACCCAATCAACAGTCGTGTGGAAAGTTTCAAAATTTTAGAGGTCCATGGGTTTTGAACCCACGACCACCACCAAGTCCAAGTGCTTTGGGAAAGTTCCAACCACCAACGCACCATGTGTGAATCTTTTTAATGTAAGCCCACATAATATATATATGTTGAATATATTGTTAAGGGCACAAAAGGAGGGGGGTTGGGGCTAGGGCTAAGCCCCAACTCGTGGTCATTTTTTTATAGCATAGAACCGGGGGGCGGGGGCTGGGCATAACCGCCCAACCATCAAACCACCAACGCCTCTACCTTTCCGCCCTCGGATTTGGGATATGCCACATAACCAGGGGCTTATCCCCATAAATGCACGTGGGGGTCTATCCATTAGCCTGTTGGTCCCATGGAACGCGCCTACGACCAAGGGCTGGAGCCTATCCAAGGCCAGTGTGCAGCCCAAAGGGCTGGCGCTTGGCCATATGGTGTGCATATGACCATGTAAAGGGGGCGCGCGCATAGCCCAAGGGGGCTACTCTGTGTATTTTTATCAAAAGTGGGTTTTTAACTATACAGTGTTGATTTTTGCTTGATTTTATGACCAGAAAGTGGTTTTTTAAGGATATCTTGGCCATTTGGAGGGGGATTTGATCCCAGAAAGAGGCCAAATCTTGAGGGAAGTTGGGATTCCTCATCCGAGCCTTAAAAACTATATAAACCAGGCTTTTTGAATCTTGTAGGAGACTTTTTGATGCAGGGTCTTGAAGGGGCAGTTTGCAAATTTTGGCCTTTTCTCATGTTTTGAGGGGCATTTTTGCCATGTTTTTGAGAGGAATTTGATGGAGCATGCTTGAATTTGAGCAAGGAGGTCTTGCATAGCAGATCTGAAGCATGTTATGTAACAACAAAGAGCAATTGCAAGAGAACTTTGAGCATTTTAAAGAGCAATAAAGAGGTCCTCCACTTGGAAGCGGGCCCGGAGACGTAGCCAATGATTGGTGAACTCCGTTATCAACCTCTTGTCTCTATTTCTCTTTCTGTTTTGTTGTTCTATTCTCTTCATTTGCAGCATGGATATTAATGGTTGATCTCTTTATTCATTAATAAGCATCAAGTAAAAGTCACATTTGATATTCTGCAACTAGATAATAAACTTTATGTATTTCGCATTCTTAACAATCCGATGCCTAAAATACATTAAACTAACTTGCAATTTATCAGTAATACCTTCATTTTTGGATCAATGAGATTTTCTTCCTGGTTTTTTTGTTGTAGTTGGTTGGGTGACCTCTAGTTTTGTGTCACTGTCAGAAGTATCCTGTCTTTCGTCTTCTAAAAAGTCTGGGGGCTTTGGGGAGAGATTTGGTAGAGATTTTGCTGTGGATTCCCCACCTGTTATCGAGATTTCTTTTTCTTTACCTTTTCTGGCTTCCTCTTTTGTTTCTTCTTGTCTCTTTTTTCCATTTTCTTCTTGGTGATCCCTGAGGTCCTCTATGTTACTTTCTATTGGTAGTCCAACATATCAGTTGTGACTTGATTCTCCTTTATGTGGGGAGCTTGGAGGCCTTTCTCTCAGGCCTGGATATTTTTCTCCTTGTCCTTGTGGAGGGTTCGTGGGGTTTTTTCCAGTAGTTTTTTTTCTTTTTGGCTGTTGCCAATAATCTTGTTTCGGATCTTGTTCCTGGGTTTCCTTGACCCGAGGGAATTTTTTTGCAAAATGTCCATATTCATGGAATGCTTTACATTTGAAGGGATTTGCTCGTAATCTACTTGTTGAATATAAGACCAATTATCTAGATTCAGTTGGATTGCTTCTAGGAGTCCTTTTTCCAGATCTACCTCCAAACAGACTCTAGCATAGGCTTGAAGTCCCTCTCGTGGTTCAGCACGATCGATATATTTCCCCAGTGAGTTGTCGATATTTCTTAGGTTTTCATCATTCCAGCAGTGTAATGGGACGAACGACAATCTTACCCAAACAGGAATTGCTGAGGGGATATCATTTTCTAGGCTAAATTCGGGAGTCCATTTATTGAGATACATTCCTCATGCACCCATGAAATATGGGTTGCTTCGAAAAATCAAATCCCTATCTTCTTTTTTTCAAATAAGAAAGTGAAGAAACCCTTACCACAAAAGGTCGCAGACATCTGTCCCTGGATCAGTTTGCGCCATTTCAACTCCAACCAGTGATGCATGGCTTTGGGGGAGGGCCACAATCCTGTGAACTACCCTATCAATCCGTTGCCGGCAAGTCTGAGGGCTAGCGGATGGGCCGAAGCAGAATACACAACTACCTTTGGAATTTCTCCTGATTTTTTGACGAATCAAGAAGGAGCTATCTTGTGCGCCTTTGCGTAGGAGGAGATCAGGGCCTAGAAGGCCTGTAAATCCGAGGACGAGGACCCAAGGGGTGGATCCCCTCTCAGAGGGGGCCATGGAGGCTTGCACGAGAACATAAGGGGTTCGATCAAACAAATCTCAGAAGCCCTAACCCTCTTAAAGTGGGTAGCGCGATATGTATTTTTCATTCAACTCCTCCTTACAATGTATTGATTTCAACATTAAATTACTATGTTTCTTCTTATAATACATTTATTTTGGCATCCCATTGTTATGTTTCTTTCTTACAATATAATGATTCCAACAATTGTTTGTTGTGTTTCTTCTTACAATATATTTATATTTTAAAATGTAATTATCATGTTTCTTATTACCATACATTAACTTTAAACCTATAGTTGTTATGTTTCTTTTTATAATATGTTTTTTTTTATTGATTTTATCTTGTAGTTGTTATGTTTCTTCTTATGATATATTTATTTCATCATAAAAGTTTTTTATGGTTTTTTTTCACCACATAATAGTTATGTTTCTTTAAAAATATGTTAATTCCTTCTCATTACGCCACCTTTATTTCAAAGATAATTTACTGAGTGATAATCAATGTTAACTCGAAACCAATAAAATAACCCATAAAACCAAAAAAAACTTCATGTGTATTCTTTTCTATAGTACTTAAAATATAACTTTATATTTTATAAAGATCCACATTCTCACTATAAATGGGAGATTTGCATAGGTGGTTTGAGAGTGAAAAGTCATTTAATATGTTTACCTATACAACTTTACTTATTCTTAAAAAAAAATATATAATAAACTTCTCTTTTTAAACTTCTTGACCCTTAAGAAGGAAACATAATGTTCTAACTATTAATCCCAGTCAAATTATATTAAAAGTAATGTTATTCACAAATAGTGCAATATATAAATAATTAAATTTTATATGTTAAAATAGTAGATAATGAATAACAATGAAAATTACTTTTTTTTTGGCAAATTTAATAGAATAGTTTGAATCTTTGTAAAATAAAATGACACTTTTATTTTAAGCCCATTACAATTATGAGTAACTGCATCATAATATTATTTTAATAAAAAATAAAATAAAAATGTTATTTCATTTTACAAATATTCAAACAATTTTACAAAAATTAATTTTTTTTACAAATATTTAAATAATTTTATAAAAATTAATTTTTTTTAATCGACTTAAATCAATCTTAACCTTAAATTTATAAAGGGATTAAAGTGAAACATTTCATTTGTGCACTTAAAAAAAATATCTTTAAAAACACTTTAGATTAAGATGAATCTACATTAAAATATCCATTCATTATAAAGTGGCTTCATTAACATCTTATATTAAAAAAATAAAGATGAAGACATACCTAAATACTATTGAGCAAAGAGTAAAGCACACACCATATAAAGATTCATTACAAAGACATTTATTCCTTTACATGCTAAATAGTGTTACTAACACACTTTGGTAGTAATTTAACGATCACTCATCTTCACCGGAAAAGAATTGGAGTTGAGATGCATGGTTGGAGACAAGATAGAAGCCATATATGGTTAGTAAAAGTTTATAGATAAGTAGAAGGTTATAAAAATGGACAAATTTTTAAATCTAAAAGTTATTCAAATGTGAAAAAAATTTGAAAATAAAATAAAATTTGACATGTCTTTATTGTGGTTGAGTAAGAATTTGTTAATTGTAGAGTAGTGAATAGATAGAAGCTATATGTAATTACTAGAAGTTTGATACATGAGTAAACTGTTATAAAAATGAAGGAAAAGTTTCCAAATTTAAAAATTATTTAAAAATTATTCAAATGTCAAAAAATAAAATTGAGATGTCATTATTGTGGTTAAGTAAGAATTTGTTAATTGTCAAGTAGTAAAATAATACAATTATAGTGTGGATAAATGTCTCAAATCTATAATATTAATAATTAAATTTAAAATAAAAAAAAATAAGCTTAAAACAAATCTATAAAAATAATTTAACATAATAAAAATATTCACTTATAATAAATATAAATTAAAAAACCCTGTTATAATAATTTATATATATATAAAACCCACATAAATTTATCAAATTTATAACCATGTTTAATGAATTCAATCTATAATATTAATAATTAAATTAAAAAAAAGAGTTTAAAAAAATCTATAAAAACAATTTAACATAATAAAAATATTCACTTATAATAAATATAAATTAAAAAACACTATTATAATAATTTATATATATATAAAACCCACATAAATTTATCAAATTTATAATCATGCTTAATGAATTCAAGTAAAAATAAATTTATACTACATTCATAATGATGAAACTATGCTTAATGAATTCAAGTAAAAATAAATTTATACTACATTGATAATAATGAAACTAATGATTATTGTTGTTGTATGGTTGACAATGGTGATTATTGTTGCTGTATAGTAGATTGAGTTAAGACGTGTACTGTTGCAGGTGTTGTTGTTGTATTTGTTGTTGAAAGGGTATGATTGTTGCTTGAGCTTCTAGTGATTATTGTTGTATGGTTGACAATGGTGATTATTGTTGTTGTATGGTAGATTGAGTTAAGAAGTGTACCGTTGCAAGTGTTGTTGTTGTATTTGTTGTTGAAAGGGTATGATTGTTGCTTGAGATTTTTCCAAATAAACTGTGTATAAAATATTAAAACTGTGTATAATTGATTTCTCTTCATAAGTATAAACATAAGCATGTGCAATCATACAAACATATCTTTTATCAACCACTTCACTTTACAAAGGATTTAGTAGAGGACTTAGTAGACCTGACAAAGGAGATTAGAAACATATCTTTTATCAACCACTTCACTTCACAAAGGATTTAGTAGACGACTTAGTAGACCTGAAAAAGGAGATTAGAGGGAAACTCTCCTCCTCTCCTTTCCTTTCATGCTTCTCAAGGTTTCCAAGACTAAGCCCGTTCTCATATTCCTTAACTTTCTTAAATCTCTTTGCAGGTTATCACGCTCATCATTGCACTGGTTACCCCTCATACTCTTCTCATCTTTCTGCTTCTTGGCTTTCAAAAGAATGAGAGCCTCGTCAAGAGTTCATATGACCTTCCTGTAATTTTCTTCGTCTATCTCCTCCTGTGCTCTCCACTCTAACCAAGGCACTAGTATTTGGGTCTGTCATGTTAATGGCATTGCCTATTCTCCTAAGAAGCTCTTCAAACACTACAAAAAAGCACAAATGCTCAAATATATCTATCAACATAAACCTTATCCCAATTCCCTACCTTATACTATAGACATAAACCTTATCCCAATTCCCTACCTTATACTATAGCATCATTGCATATAAATCTACTTAATGTGTTTAGTCTAGATCTCTCATAATACATTGATATTCCCATGTTGAAATCATCTTGATACCAATGCTCAAGTTTCATATTGATTGTGTAAACTTTTGGGTTCGAAGCATATGATCCAATAATACCAGTGGCGTATTTGGGCGCTTATGTACAACCCAACTATTCACGAATGCTGATTACAATGGAGTAAAAAAACATACTGATTTGAATTTGGGATCAACTCCCAATGCCACCATAAAAACCCAGACCCAAAATCTCCACTCATTGGTGCAAACGAGGCCTACTGCATTGGAATCCACTCCATCCTATACACCATAAGCATTAGCTGTAAAACCTGAAAAGATTAAGCGGAGACAGAATTGATGCAACACTCTACACTATTGATGTGTATTCTATTAATATGAACATGTATAGTTACACAATATTACCAACTCCTGTAACGGTAAACTAACTAATTAATAGTTAAAGATGTAATTAGGTATTTTCCTTAACACTCCCCCTTAATTACATGTATAGTTACACAATATTACCAACTCCTGTAACATTAAACTAACTAATTAAAAGTTAAGGATGTAATTAGGTATTTTCCTTAACACTCCCCCTTAATTACATATGAGAAAAAACTATCACTATCACCAACTACCAATGCATTAGACTCCCACTTAAATATAACTTGGTCCCCCCTTAAACATAACTTGGTCCCACATTCTAAGATTAAAATCTCATACTTTCCCCTGTTAATCGAAGATTCAAATTCTCCTATTCAAGTGGACTTAATACCACATTTCTCCCATGGTCAGCGCCTCAAGTTGCTCGAAACCAAGGACACACTACATGATCACATGCTAATCTATGTAGGTCTGATTCAATCAGGTCTTACAAAACATGGAGAACACAACTTGCTTACTCCTCTACCAAAGTGGACTTAATACCACATTCCTCCACTGGCCAACGCCTCAAGCTGCTGGAAACCAGGGATAGTTGTGATGTATCATGGCCAGCGCTTCATGCTGCTTGAAACCAATGATACATGCTACATGATCACATACTGACCTATGTAGGCCTGATTCAATCAGGGCTTACTGAACATGGGGAACAAAGATTGCCTATAGAAAAGCTCACAACTTCTTACAAAGGGGACCAAAAAACTTACTGGAGTCTCTACTGGGGTGTTAGATACAACCGAACATTCATTTCTTATGTATTTGTTGATGAATGAAAAAAACCAAAAATTTCTTATGTATTTTGTTGCATTCTCTTCTCCACTCTTTCTTTATGTCTCTGCCCATCTTTCTTCCTCGCGACTTTTTTCTTCGTGGCTGGTTGCCTTTCTTTCTTGAGGTGAGGTTTTTCTGCATGCAATTTTTACTGCTCAATGATGCAGAAACATTGTCCATAAAATGACTCAGCGTCAACAATACTTGCTCTTCAACAATAGAAGAGGCAATACTCTTGTCTTGCAGCTTCTTCTCTGTGGAAGCCTCGATTTTCTTTCTTGCAAACTATTCGCTCTATGTGGACTCTTCTTCACTAGAATCTGCTTCTTCGATTCACTCATATCGACTCTCTGCTAGCCGAATCTGCTTCGTCGACTCACTGAACTTGCTTCACTCTTTGCAACTTTCTTAATAAATGCCAAAATAAATCTTTGCAGGTGGTTTTTCCTCGGTTTTTTTTCTCCACAAATAAATATATTCTTTTGAAAAATATATATTTTAAGTCAAAATAATGAAAACGAGGAGACCTTTCAACATACTCTCTGAATTTTTTTAACTCAACAATTTACCAGCTTCATATCTTTTGAGTGTGCAGGAAGGCTGTATTCGGACAACAACAGCTTCATATCTTTTGCATGTTCAGGAAGGCTCTTCATCACTTACTTCCCTTCCTCTACTATATAGCAGTAGAAGTAGTTTCAAAATCAAATCCTCTTCTCTCAATGGGAGAGACTTTCATAACCCCGGGTTTCTGGGCCATCCAGTGACTTTCATAACCCTGGGTCTCTGATGAAAAGATTAAGCAGAGACAAAATTTATGCAACATGTCTTGGCTTTACGAAGCATTTTAAAATTTATAATAAAATTATAATAAAATACTTCTTTTTATCCTGGTTCGCCGCTGAGCTTCTCCACCTCAAATGGATTCATGAGGACTCACGAGGACTCCCTATATCAGTTGCATGCTCACCGGGCGAGTCTTTCACACAGGTTGGCGTTCAATAGAACAACTTTCATTTCTCTTACATACACTCGGACGACTCGGCTCTACTTTAGTCTTGACTGATCTTTGATCTCACAATGAGGAGCATTGCTTTCACGTTAACCTCAATTTTCACATACCTTGGATCCTGGACCCTTCAGTGATGGAGTGAGACCCTCTGATACCATGAAAAGATTAAGCAAAGACAAAATTGATGCAACACTCTATACTATTGCACATTATTAATGTGTATTCTATTAATATTAACATGTATAGTTAGGTTACAAGAAGTTACAGAGGTACCAACTCCTATAACAGTAAACTAACTAATTACAATTAAATATTTTCTTTAACAAAACCGAACTAATTACAATTAAAAATGCAATTAGATATTTTCTTTAACAAAACCGGCTATTACGATTTCGATGATACAAATTTCATAGCTACAAACCCATCACCTTGTCTCGTCTTTCAGTTCTCAATACCACTCATGAAATAAAATAAAACTCAATACCCTGGAAAGGCTCATGCAGCTTCACAACTCTGCATCATTTCAAAGGTTTTGCCACATTCTGATGAAACCCAAATCACATAGGCTCATGCAGCTTCACAACTCTGCATCATTTCAAAGATTCTGCCACATTCTGATGGAACCCAAATCACATATTAGTATAAGCAGAATCCCCACAATAGCAAAATCCATATAACCACGATACTGAGGCCTCAAAATCCCACAGAAGACCATGAAAATACATCTATTCAAAACTGAATTTGTCAAACTATGAAGGCGGATAAAAATAATTTGGAAGAATCGAACAAACCCAAATGATAAAATCCGGAATTTGATGTCGAGTTAAGCATCTGGGAGGCTCCGGAACGCAGCAAAGTACTCTAGAATGCCCAGAGAGGAAGGGGTCCCTACGCTCCCAAGAGAGCACCTAGGAAGTTAACAGATTAAATTAGCTCTCAACTAATCCGAATTAGCTCACCCCCTTACATATATAAAATTAAGGTGGCAAACCAACATAAATTGAGTTGTCAATTGGTAGTAAGGACAATTATTATTAGCTGTATCAATGAATGCCTTATGTTGTTATTTAAAGAAATCGTATTCCTTGAAATTTGTCATCTATAAAATGCATTCTTTGACCAACTCTAAAAATTCTTTAGAGTTGTTAACTAGTAGTAAGGACAACCATCATTGACTGTTAGCAATGAATGCGGGTTGATCTATTAAAATCTTGGTAAATAAAAATGATCTCTATATATATTTTAAAATTACACTCCTCTAACTATTCATATTTGAATTACTACAGAGTAACCACACTTGAATTATTACAGACTATCCACACTTGAAGATCTTTTGAGATCTTCTATCATATTCTTTTACTTTGTTTAATCCATAATGGGTCTTGGAAGATTTGCAATCAATGATTTGAATTATTACAGAGTATCACACTTGAATTATTACAGACTATCCACACTTAATGGATCTT
>JASDQU010245017.1:75293-87489 GCA_032191745.1 Picea mariana
TTGGGTTTATTATTTAAATATTATATATATTTTAATTAATTGAAAACATAAAAATGCACATGAGCCATACAAAAAAGTCTCACTTTTCCTTGCTCCCTATTTGGGTTAGATACATCCCTTCTATCTTGTGTGAGAAGCGGGTTGATGATCCTCCATCAAATTATTTGTTCGCAAAAGCATCATTGCGAATCAAATTCATGTTTTTGGTTACGCACTCTTTCTCTTCTTCATTCATTTTTTAATTATTTCGGAATAAAAAAAATGAAATTCATGTTTTTGGTTACTTACTCTTTATCTTCTTCATTCATTTTCTAGTTATTTCGGAATAAAAAAAAATCCCTATTAGTTTTGTTACATCCCCTCCTAACGTAGACGATCTATGATCGTCCAAATATATATTTAGAAAAGCTTAATAAAAAATTAAAAAATTAGATAATATACGTGATTCGATGCATTTTATGTAAATAAATGTTATAGTTTTCTATTTATAAATACTTTAAAAATATCCTTTGACTTATATATCTGTTTCTAATGGATGTATGTTACCAACTCTTTCGATGTATGTTATAAAGTTGGTTATACATCTCTTTCTGGTGTATGCTGTTGTTATCAACTTAAAGTCCTCTCTTACGAAAGAATTTAAAACAAAGTAGCCCACATACAACACTTTAATTTGAGTTTTTTCACAACGACTTTCAAGCATCTTCCATTAATAATTTTTGTTTTTAATGGACCACCTTAACTCTAGAATCAATCCGAATGTCAACTATTGACTAAGTGCGATTATGAGGTAATCGCAATTCTTGTTAATCAATTGGTCTATTGAAAGTATAAGTACACTTATGTTTTCCAACTTTATATATTATTACAACGACACAAAAGTCATTTGTATTGTGTAATATCTAATGTTTATTTAGTTTTCAAAATTGTGTTTAAGTGCGTGTTAGGAATATCTAAAAAGTCATTTGTATTGTGTAAGATTTAGTGTCTATTTATTTTTCAAAATTGTGTTTAAGGGGGTGTTAGGAATATCTAAATTTGATTTATTTAATTGGGTAGTTAATTACTTGGGTTTGTGGTTCCATAATTGAAGGTTTATGTTAAATGACTAAACACCTTAAACATATATATCAAGGCCTTTTGTCTCATTGTAATCATTGAGGAACACAGTTTATAAGTTAAGCTTTTTAATGGAGAATGATTTTCCCATTAGGGTTTTCCACTATAATCTTTGTGTTCGTGTGATGGTGTGTATCTATTGTGTGATACATGAAGTGAAAGGACACCTTGATAACATATATTATAAAGCTATGGATGTGACTTGGAGAAAAGCAATAGACACAAAGTCTTGACAATTTCTATGAAAATATTTTTAGAATTACATCCATGGCACATTATAAAGTTGAAATCTTAGTGCCTTAGCTCATCTTCTACAAATCCATTCCTACATGAATATATTTATTCATTGTTGTAGGGTAAACCCACATAGATGCATTACACTTGATGGTAAGGCATGGGCTTGGGAGATATGTAAGAGACTCTCGATCAAGAGATTATAGGCTCCAACCTTTATATCAAGAGTTGGATTAATGTATAAAAATCTTTTGGTCAAGAGTTTGAGACAATCTCTCGATCAAAAGTTTACTTCACTTAAACTCTTAATCGATATTTTATTTATATATACAAAAAAACTCTTGTCAAGACTCATTTTAATGGTCTTCTTCTCTAGTCCAAACCCTTTTCCTTTGCAAAATCTACATGCAAATCAAGGAAACTCTATGTGCAAATCAAACAGTTGTTCTTACTCCACCCACAAACAATACTTGCCAATTAAACACATGTTGTCACTCTACTTGCAACCCTACCTGAAAATCAAGCAATTGCGTTCAATTGGAAGTTTTAAAAGCACATGGAAACCACACAAATATGGAAGTGGAAGGCATGGAGGGTGAGGGAGCTAATTTCATTTGATTTTTTCTATCTTTATGGTTACTTTGTCCTTCTAGCACAATGTTACATGTTCTTTCACACATGAAAAATATAATCACTAAATATTTGGTGAATTATAGTAAATGTTTGGTTATGCTTTAAGATATGTATCCCTTTATCGTATACAATCTCCCATGGTGATGAAATTGTAAATTATTTACAAATGATTTAGTTGCAAGAGATTTAAACTTGTGGGCACCATCACTATGAACAATATGTTGTAACAAATCCCTAAATTCATAGAACCTGCATGAAGGAATCCTGGAATGATAGATGCAAATAGAAGATGGGTGTTTAGCAACAATCATTGTGCAATATCCATCCACATAGACTTCTTAACCCCCTTCATCCTACAAAATGCAATATCCATCCACATAGACTTCATAACCCCTTCATCCTACAAAATATTACCTTAGAAAAATTTAAAATCTAAACTTAAGAAGGCTTAAAATGTTAAAAGTTATTAATGATTGGAATTACATGAAAAGTTGAGCAAATATATTAGCACTCAAACCCTTGAAACCCTTGAGGATGCATGTGATTATGCCCCTGTTGTGAGGGAAATTTGCATCGCCAACAACACTACTATGTTGATTTATTTTCTCTAATGCCTAATGCTATGCACATTTTTAATTTCAACCATTCAAACCAAAATACATTTTTAACTATGAAAAATTAAGAACTTTAATTTAGATAGATTAACCATATCAGCGTCTTTAACACCTCATAACCCAAGAAAAAAGAACAGAGTTGTGAAAAACATCATAAAGAAATACAAAATCATCATGCATAATAGACATAACATAATATCCTTCTATGGACACATAAATAATCATAAACATGGGCCTTCTTTTGAATTTTATCTCCATCAACGTTCTATTATAACATATGACTTACTCAAAATACATGTGCAACACATATCAATCATATACAAATTCATACTAGGGAGAATCAACAAGTACATCTCAAGATAGTACAAGATCAGATCATATTCCCTCCAGTCCCTTGCACTTACTACCTCTACAGTAATACAAGAATAGTTCTCCTTACATTTCCAATCTGGCTCAAAAACCCAGTTCTTACTTCTCAACTCTCATTACCCAACCTAATTACAATCTTCTTCTTTTTCCATCTTGAGAACCCACGAGCTCTCTCCTCTTCTTAATTATGTTTCAACTGCTCCTCCCAAAACTGATTGTGCGCTTGCCTCTAACTGTTTTCTATTACATCACCTTTCTATTGCGCGCTCTTTCGATCAACATTCTTTTCCTTCCTTTTCTTGGTTGTATGACTTTGTGGTATCTTGAGAAACTTCTATTCATCAAAACGAAGGGCGCAACAGGCCCCGACCACAATTCTTGAATCGCCTTGAGTCAAGTCTTTGGCTCTTCCGTGGTCTTTGATTTGGCCTGTGATCCTTCTGTGGCTTTGATTTCTTCTTCCATATTTGTTCCATCCATGACTTGAGTTGTTTCTTCATTTTCTCCCTCAAAAGAAGGGCCCAACTATGGCACTAGTTCTAGAGATTTCTCCCTAATCTCCTGGAAATGTTCAATTTTGTCAAGTGCCACTTCATGGCAAGCAATGAGGCTTCTGCTACAAATTGTTGAGTTGCACTAATGTTGAACTCCTTTGGCTCTGATGTGATAAGAGCATTGCATTCTACATCCGCTAGTGTCTCTACCTAGTGCATCTGGAGGTATGCAATTTGTACTATTGGCCGAAAGACTCTTAGTTTCTTCTTGGCCACCATTTGAGCTTCAAACAGGGCATTCAAAGTGTTGTTGGTGTGATAGATCTCATAAAATTGTTTCTTGATGTTTCATAGGATCTTGTGCTTTGACAACTTCTTCATTGAGGGTTTTTATTTTCATGCGTAATTCTTCTAGTGCTTGGTTGCGCCGAGTTATCACACCCATCCAATCACTAAATTCCTTGACGATGGTAGTGCACTCAGCGGGATTCTTATCCATCACGTATTTGGTGTTGTTTCCTTTTAGGACAACCCTTTCTAGTTATTGTTGGAGTTCTCTGGGCTATGCGTCGGCCTTAAACTTCATTCCCCCAACTACTCGTGGAGGTCCTATGCTTGGTCTGCCAGTACTTCCCATGCTTCCTGGACTAATTCAAGTTGTTTTTGTCTCTTTGATTGCGCTAAACTTTGGCAGATGAGGTGCTACTTTCCTAAAAGTCGACCAGACCTTTGTTAAATTTTCCTTCATTTTCTCCATTTTCTACTTCACGTGGAGTTTTAAATATTCCTCATGCATCTGTTTTTTTGTGTACCATCATTCCTTTCTATCTCCATAATTCTTTCTTTTCGTCTTGTTGAATTCGTTGCTCCAAGTGATTAGTCGAGGCTCTGATCAAGCCTACTAGTTGCGGTGTCGGCAAGTGAGCTAGCTCACTGGATGTGACTGTAGCTTCAAACATGAGTCTACTTTGAAGCGGAAGACCATTAGCCATGGACTGTTCTGAGGGTGTCTCAACCTCTTCTTCTCCTGGGGATGGTCCTCGCAATTGTTGAGCCAGTTTGTTCTTCAAGGACATCATAAGTAAAGGGATAAATTCCTTTTGTGCCAGGCAGAGCTGTAACAGTTCTGAGCACTGTTGTGGATCCTGGAGTACTGGCTCTAACTTCTCTTTCAAAGACACAATGCTATGTCCTGAATGAGTCTCCGGTGGTGGTTGAGATTCCAACTCTTGTTGAGTTTTTGTCCCTATTATGAGTGGAACTTTTGGGAACCTCAATCTTTCATCTTGGAGACTAAGAAAACTAGCGTGGGACTTGTGGGAATTGGGTGAGTTATGGCATTGTTGATTGTTGGGTATCCTTATAGAGAAGAGTGAACTAACTGGACACAATTGGAACATTTGACCATCTTGGCGCGACAACATTCGATAGGAGAAGATATATGAGGTTCCCAAGGTTCTCTGGGATGTCTAGTTACATGGGTTCTAGTGAGTTGGGTGGAAATGGGACTTTGGTATCCTTGGATGGTGGTGGTGTGTCTTGCTCAATAATTATAGTGGAATATGTGATGGGATATGACTCAGGGTCATCCACAATATGAATAACATTCTAGGTAGCACGAGTGGTTGCTTGGGTGCGAGGTAGAGCACTAGATATGGGCTGAGAGTTTATGACTTTGGATGGGATGACTGCAGGGGAAACGTTGGTTCTAGGATTTTTAGCAGGAACCTCACTTGTAAAGGTAGAAACTAAAATATCATTGATGGTCTTTCCTGAGAGTACCATCTCATCCAAAATCTTGGGGCATCTTGGTAAGGTCCTTTTGGGACATTGCAACTGGTGTTCTTCCTCTTCTTCTGAGTCTGATGGTGTTGGAGACTTCAACGACAACTCTATTTTGTGTGAACTCGACCCAACTTCCTCTACCGAGCTCTTCTTCTTCAACAACTTGGACATAAAAATATAATGCATTCCTGACTTGCGCGGATTGTGTTTGACTCCCTACCATGACATGACCTCTTTGTCCAATAGTTCTTCATCTAGATAGAACGATAATGACCTCGTGTGGAAATCAGAGGGCTTTGCGTGCCCTGGCCAGACAAAAGTGTGGTGGCCATTCAAAGTGAATGAGATATTTATTGTGTTTAGTTTCAACAATTTTTGTGGTATGTGAATCCTTTGGGTGGCATCAATCAGCTGAGTGTACCACTTCAAGAATGTAGCATTATTGAATTCGACATTCTCAGAGTCTGGCCTTGCATGGCAAGGTTCAAACAAATTTGCGAGGCACCTCTTATTTGCAAGTCCTAGCTGTCTACCCGTGGGTGACCGCCACTTCAACATTGTAAAGGCTAGAAGCAGGTATACATACGTGAAGGTGCCGCCCTTCTTCTGAACTTCCTCACAAGTACTGAGGAATTCCTCCAATAGGTAACTACACTAGTTAAATACTGCACTACTTGCGTAGAAATTTTCCACTGACAGGGCATCCAACATGCATTCACCCTTGTAATATGAGTGCATGACCTTGCTGGAAATTACATAGGAATCCGTTCTCACCGTTTCTGGGAAAATTGTCTCAATTTTCGTTGTAGGACCCCTACGTTGGGTATGGAATCGTTCATGCAAGCTGATTTCACCCTTCTTTTTGTCGTGCTTGCTCGGCCCTTGAAACTCTTTCGATACATCCTTAACTTCCAATGAAAGTCCTGTGAGCTGATGGATATCCTCTGCGTGGATGGGATATATTATGTCAAGCCATGAAATATTGTCATGCACTCTTCTTATCAGGAATTTGGTGCATCGCGCAACTTCACCAGTGGTCCTGAACACTGGTAAATTGTGGAGGCGCATGATAGTGGAGTTGAACAGGTTAAGAAAGTTGGGATTTGGGATGAATTGCACCTCCCGTGTCAGCTCAGAACCCATCTTCCAGAACACAACAATATTCATCTGTGGGAATAATGTCATATCCGTCAGATCAAGGTCAAGGAGTTTTGCTTGCTCAACATTTCCTTTGACATCACCCAACACCTTGATTCTGGGATCATAGGGCTCATTTGGGACTGCTTATTTCAAGATTGAGCTTCGTCCTACTGCTATCCTCGACATTTTAGATATTGAGCACTAGTAAACATATTGAATTGGGGGGCGGGGATAGAGATGGGGAGCAAGAGGCTTTTCAAAATGTACCAGGGTGCAGGAAACTCAAGGATAGAGGGCAACTAAGTTAACAGTATATCGTTCACAATAATCTTACAGAATGTTATAGATGAGGTAACAGGGTAAACCGATAATTGGTCATAAATGATCAAGTAGTTAAGCCATCAACGCAATCTATAGCGCGGATGTCCGACGAGACTGATAACGGGGTAAAATCCTTGAACATATTTTGACTTTAATGGGTGGTCTGACCAAGACGTGGTCGACGTGAGGGACTTACCATTTTAACAGTTGAGAATCGTGGTGAGAATATCCACAAAATCTATGCATACAAATACTGTTAATACTTGACGGGACTTTCTGACATTTTTTGGTAGTTAACCTAAGGGTTACAACTGGATGTGACATAATTAACGCTTAGTCGTTAATATATTTTGGATTTGATCCCCCCCCCACCACAATGTGATTCGCTGACGACTTTATGTGTATGATTGAGTGGATCAGTGACTCATATGATAATGTGTTGGTGAGTAAGCATGTCTGAAAAGATCCAACTATTAAACTGGGAAAACATATGTTGTAGCGCCACTGAGCGCGCTCCGACATTATTACATCTACTAAATTTTTTTTTTACAACAAACAATCAAAATCTAACTATTGTATAAAATCCCTTAGACTGGAGCAATGGTCCCTCTATCAAGTGTGGTAAATGTAGGGCTTCAGGTGTGTGCCATTCACCCAACCTGGTCGAAGGATACCATCCAGTTGCACTAGCTTGACTACACCAGAATGTCAAATTTTAGCAACTAGGAATGCACCTAACCAATGCATGCACAAATTGACTGGATGTTTATGATAACGGATGTCATAGAGGAGTACCTTTTCTCCTTATGCAAACCTATTGGACTTAATGTGTTTATCATGCCAAGATTTCTACCTAGATTTTTCTGTTGACTGATGAAAATCAACTAAGAATATTGCTTCCTCAAGTTCCAACAAGTCTGCAAGCCTTTGTGCAACTGATTCATCATATGTCATATGTGTATCATGTGTTATATAGAGACTAGGGGTGATAAACCCTACAGTTTCAACAACTTCCTTACCTTAGACTAGTTGAAATGGGGTATACTTGTGCAACGTAATTGTAGTAGTCCTATAATTCCATAAGATTGTTGGAACTCTATCATCCCAGTCTTCACTGTTTGTATCGCACACCTTCGCTAGTCCTCATTCCAAAATATTCTTGAATGCCTCCACTATTCCATTAGCTTGAGGATGATAAGGACTACTCTTATGGTGTTGGATGAGGAATTCTATCATCAATGTTGTGATTGTGCTATTGATGAAGTGACTACCTTGATCATTGGTCAGGCTCCTGGGACATCCAAACCGTGCAATAATGTTCTCAAATATGAATCTAGCAACTGTATTTGTTGAACAATCCTAAAATACCTCTGCTTCATCCCACCGTGTGAGATAGTCTATTGCGGTGATGATATATTTGTCCTTTGAATGCTTGGTGGGTGGATTAATTGGTCCATTAAAGTCCACAACCCACTTCTCAAAGGCTTGCAGTGTTGGTTGTGGAGCTTGATTTTCTTCTTGATTCAGAGGTCTTTGTTTTCAGTCATGTTTATAGCCCATGAAGTCTTTACAACTTGGAAGATTGTACACCCCTCCACACGGGGGAGATGCAGGGGGGGCTTGACCCCCCTGCAGAGTCCAGGGGCCGATCCCCCCGGCTGGGGGGTCCTGGGGCAAGCGCGCCCCAAAAGAAAAATTGTCTTGTTAATGTATATTGTAATTTCATAGTAAATCTGGACCGTTCATTATTAGGTTGCATATCTGATGGTATAAGTTATGTTAGGGTTTTTTTCCCTAGAAGAAAACCCTCTTTTATGAGGGAAATGTATTGCGACTATGTATCATTTATTGCGAAGATTATATTCTGAGAGAGGACACTGTGAGAGAAAGAAGAGGAAGTTACAACAAGTCTGTTGTAGGTTGTATCCCTTCATTTGTTGAATAATAAAAAGGAAGGACCTGACAATTTCTTTGGTAGACGTATCTCACACTGGGTGAACCATGTATATCTATGCCTCTATTGTATTGTGTATCTTATGTGTTTTGTTTTTGCATTTTTTTTATTTTATTTCTTTGCGATCCTATTTTTCTAACCACTGGTATCAAACCAAAAGGTAACTCACAGGAAAATAGGATTCCTGGTTCGACTGGGAGCAATGGTGGAAGATGAAAATTTTAGGGTCGAGCAATTTAACGGCCAAAACAATACCAGTTATGGAAGATGCAGATGGAAGATTATTTATATCAGAAGGATCTATTCCTACCATTGGGTGGAATAGCAAAAAAGTCGACGACCATGAAGGACGAAGAATTGGAGGTTCTTGACAGAAAGGAACTAGGAACAATACAGTTGAGTCTGGCAGTGTCAGTGGTTTTCAATATTTCGAAAGAAAAGACAACGAAGGAGTTGATGGACACATTGGCTAAACTGTATAAAAAACCCTCGGCATCCAATAAGGTATTTCTAATGAAGATATTATTTAATATGAATATGTCAGAAGGCGGGTCTGTCACATATCATTTAAATGAATTTAATACGGTTACTAATCAACTAAGTTATGTAAAAGTGGACTTTGATGATGAAGTCAGGGCTCTTCTAATGTTGTGTTCATTGTCAGAAATTTGGAATGGTTGGTCATGGTTATAAGTAACTTTGTCTTTGGTTCAAACACTTTAAAATTTGATTATGTTGCTAGTGTTATCCTAAGCGAGGAAATGCGACATAAAAGCACATGTGAGACATCAAGTAATGTGTTAAATATGGATAACAGGGAAGACAAAAGGATAGAGGAAGGGGCTCAGGGAACTACGAGAATTATAGGAAGGGAGAATGCAAATCTAGACTGAGAAATATAGAGTGTTGGAATTGTGGGAAGAAAGGACATTTGAAGAAAGACTGTAGAGCTCCAAAGAAACAAAGAGATGGACAACAAGAGAAAAATCAGGAAGCAAATGTAACATGTGATGTCTTACAAGATGCTTTGATTATTTCTGTAGATAATATTTTTGAGTCTTGGGTAGTAGATTCAGGAGCTTCATTTTATGCCACACTCCATAGAAAACATTTTCTAGATTATGTTCAAGGTGATTTTGGACAGGTTCATTTGGGTGATGATGCACCGTGCAAAATTGTTGGAATGAGAAAGGTAATAATAAAGAAAAGGAATGGAAACCAATGGTTGTTGAAAGAGGTAAGACATGTTCCATATCTAAGGAAAAATCTAATTTCAACAAGGAAGTTGTAAAGTGAATGTTGTATATCCATATTTACAGATAAGTTTTGGAAGGTCACCAAAGTATCACTAGTGATAGAAAAAGGAGAGAAGGTAGGTACATTGTATTTATGTACTGGTAATACTGACTGTTCTATCTCTTTAGCTATTACATGAGTGGATACAACACTGTGGAATCATAGGCTTGGAAACATGAGTGATAAGGGGATGCAGATACTTCACAAAATAAATTTGTTGCCAGATCTTAAACAAATTAATTTGGATTTTTGTGAGCATTGTGTTTATGGAAAACATAAGAGAGACAGATTTTTGAGAGTTGGAAAAGAAGAGAAGAGTGAAATGTTAGAGCTTGTGCATATAGATGTATGCAGACCAACTCAGGTATCATCTCTTGGTGGATTTCATTATTATGTTACTTTTATTGATGATGCAACTAGAAAAACTTGGGTTTATTGCATTTGACAAAAATATGATGTTTTTGATAATTTTAAGAAATGGAAATCTTTGGTTGAGAATGAGACACGAAAAAGGTTGAAGTGTCTCATATCAGACAATGCACGTGAATACTGCAACAAGGAGTTTGATGATTATTGTTCATACCATGGGATTCATAAAGAGAAGACAGTTCCATGAACACCAAAAGAAAATGGTGTGTCGAAAAGGATGAACAAGACAATCATGGAGTGTGCAAAGAGTATGAGATTGCACGTTGATTTTCTCTTACATTTCTAAGAGGATGTTGTAGATAATGTTGTTTACTTAATAAACAGAGAACATTCAATCTCTTTGGATGGTGGAATTCCATAGGAAGCATGGACAAGTAAAAAGTTAAACTATTCTTTTTTGAAGACTTTCGTTTGTGAAACATTTGTCCATATTTCTTAAGCCCTAATATTGGCTCATTACCCCTTAATTGGGGCATATTATATTAGTAATGTTAATTTATTTATTTTGGCTTTAGGCCATTAGTTGTAATTATACCTCCTAGTCTCCTATATATACAAATGAAACATTTTCATTTTGAATCATCTTGTACTTGAACATTTAAGTGGGGTAAAAGGATGTTGCCCCCTCGAAGAGGCTTATTATCTGAAATTATCTCTTTTTCAAGGTGTTGAGTACTTTTTCTGAGGTTTTTCTATGCTATATTGATATTTGGTTCTTAACATATGGTATCAGAGCTCAAGGTCTTGGGGTTTCGCTACTACATCTGAGACACCTTGGCATTTTCGCTATAACTTTTTTTCTACAATGTTTCAGAAGGAATGAATTGGAGGATATTTAGTAGGCGGATCAAGGTACGTTGGGTTCAAAATTGATCTCCTAAGGCCTTATACTTTCGGAGATAAATCCTGTACAATATAGGGTTTTGGAATCATCCCGAATTGAGTCATTGCGAAATTTTCGCTATAAAAATTTTTCTGTAACATTTCAAACCCTGAAATCCAGAATCTATTTACATAAATTAGTAAGGTATATGTGGTAAATATTTCATCTTCTGGGTCATCTTAAATTTGTAGATACACCTTGTGTAAGATAAGGTATCTGACTAGTCCTATTGACTAGTCTAAAGAAGGTGTTCCAGGTAAAACAATCATAACTTATTCCTAGAGTATCCAAATTGAGTGGGACTGGTTTCATTGGATCATGGACAGTCTGTAGTATTTCTGGTGCGAGTTTCAAAATTTTATATCAATTATTTTGTGCGGGGCACGCTATACAAGTGATATCTCTTGGAAAGGGCAAAAATCGGCAAGTTGTGGGGAAGTTACCATACATTCCACTTGGCACATCCAATTTTGATCAGACCTATGGCATTGCAGAGAAGAAATATTAGATAACTACATAAAATAAAGTTTCAAACCCAGAAAGGCTGAAACTTGGGAGATACAACAAAAGAAATATTGTCTAGCAGAACCACCTCAAAATCAAGGTTCAAAAGTGATACTTGGCCAACATGCCACCAAAAGAGGGAACTTCTACACCAAATAAGCCTCCAGAAAATCCTACTTGGACTCTTGATGAAGGTGAATAAATGCGTAGGGACATTAATGGACTACAAAAGAAGATGGATTCAGGGGAAGCTAAGTTGGATACTAAGATGGATTCAATGGAAGCTAAGTTGGATACTAAGATGGATGGTTTAAAAGGGGAGATCATGGAAGTATTGAAAAATTTTGTAACAGAGAAGACACCTGAAAGTGAAAATGCATCCCATGAAATTCATGATGAGGACACAAGGAAGGTGAATCAA
>JASDQU010245018.1:0-18399 GCA_032191745.1 Picea mariana
TGGTTTGTGTTGTTGTGATTGGACGACGCAAGAGCATCGTAGCAGAGCGAGGATCAACAGAGACAAGGAAAGCGTTTACAAGTAAGTATATCATTCTTCCTCTTTTGTCCATTCAACACTCTAAAACTAGGGAAAGAGTAGCATTCTGTCACGGTTTGTTCCAGATCCAGGTGGATCTGTGGATATTGGTCTGTGTCCGCACTCACGAATTTATCCTTGAACACTTGGGGTCAATAAATTCAGGGTACGTTGTGTTGATAATCCAAAATCACCCATTCAATAAGGTAAGGAAAAATTCATGATGGCAAGTCCCAATTAGACCCACTGTCATTTGGAATAACATTTCTGACCAAATGTTTGGCCTCGTTACCAATTTGAAAAATTATCTAAATATGAATCTAAGAAAAAAAATGTTCTCAGATGAATTAAAACTCTAAAGGAATAATCTAGACTAAAATGATTATTTATTATCCTAAAATGTGCTACTATTTTATTATAACCAATCCTGATAAGGAGCAAATTAAAAAAAAAAAATAAGTGCAGTTAAACATTTTATTAATTGCACAAAAGTAATTCAACAAAAAGAAATAAGAGAACTTAACAATATAAGGAGTTAGAAACAAGTAATTGATTCACCAACTAATTATATTGTCGCTGCACTTAAAATGAAAATCATGGTATCTGTAGACATACAGAAAATAGACTAGAAATAGTACATTGAACTAACATCCACATATCAAAGAAATAAATATTCATAAAACGAAAAGTCTCATTCATACACATTTGCACCAAGATCTTCAAAATGTCTCTTGTTCAAATTAACACACAGTAATCATATTGTTCTGCTACAATCTGAAATAAAAAACCCTCTTTCATGGACAATTCTCTTCTTTTATAATCTGTGAGCGACTGTTTACATTTTTGTGACTCAATTATGAGCAATGGGTAGTTTTCAAAATTAACTCTTCGCATTCCTATTCAAAATAGAATTACAAAATAGAGGGAATGAGACATATAGAGCGGTTGGAAATATTGTATCATTATGAGCTCTTATGCTTCTGTGTCTGGTCTTGATACTACTTCTAGAGTGAATAATCCTTCATGATATTCTCTAATTTTCCTGATTGCATCTTTTCCACATTTAATTCTCCATCAAAAACTTTAGTGGAAATGTTTTTTTCTAATGCCCATGATGTGCATTTTATAAAATCCCAAGTCATGCTGGTGAGCCTGGAAAGTTCAAACATGTGTTGTTCTAGAGATTCTTTTTTCACCTGAGTCAAATTTTCAATATTTACTCTACTGACTTCTCTACTTTTATCCACCTTAGCTATTGTTATTGCGACAGGTGGTGCTTCATCAATGGGGGGCATCAACTGGATTATGAATTCTTTCATAACACCATATGAATTATTCCATAACTTCTTGTGGGAATCAGTTCTTGTTCCTTGAATGGATTGAATGTCTTTCAATAAAGGATTCCAAGTATCAAAAAAGACCCGATACTTGAGTTTTTCTTTTTTATCATACATTGGTAGTGTAGTCGGGGGGTCTTTGTACATTTCTTTCCAATTGATAATTTTGTCAAACGCATCACTTGCCTCATGGTATTTTTCTTTAATTTCAATCATTCTGTCTTGTAGCCTTAGTTGATCATCTCAATCAGCCTGCATATCATTGAGAAGACATAAAAATTCCTTCTGTTCATATTTGAGTTTTTCATTAATCTATAATGCCTTGGAATTAATACTTTCTACAGCAAGAGTATATGCCTTACTCTCTTCCAAATTATTTTCAATGTTTTTCTTCTCTTGTTACAAGTCCATGATCTAGCATTTTGTTACTCCATGAATATTTTAGATTCAGCCAATTTTGTTTGCAACTTGGAAGATTTTCTAGCATGTTCTTTTTTTATCTATTCTATCTCTTTATGTAGTTTTAGCTTTAGAGATTCTAATTATTGAGCATGGGTGCCCCATTGTGCCTATTCCCTTCTTTCAAATTCTATGTTCATTTCAACTTTCTGGACTTGCAATGCTTTATTCATGTTTTATGTGTTGAGGGTATCTGTAAGGTACCAGATGTATTATAATATGAAAAAATGGGAATATTTAGCAAATATCAATGGAATAACAACATATTGAGAAGAGAAACACCAAAAATGATACCTCTATTCAAGAAAACAATGTTCACTTGTATCTTCGAGGGGAAAACCTCCAACAAAGTAGAGATTTATTACAATAATTCTCAAGACAAAACTTCTCATGCCTCCTACTCTTATTTATACTAATTCTATCTTCTAAATAATCTTCTAGCAGAAGATCTTTCTAGAAGTAGAAGCTTTTATTAGGTCTTATTACATTGACTTGTTCCCATTTATTAAATAGGCCTTATAAACTAATGTCATCCTTTATTACATTGAAAATATATTATTCTACATATGTGAGGGGTTAGGCAAGTTAGGTCCCTAACATTCCCTCCCCCTTGAAAAACATCCTTGTCCTTAAGGCTTGAGATGCGGAAAGTGTTGCAGAATGGTAACGGGATCCTAGGTGGAATCTTCTGGAGTTGTATCCTTCCACTGCACTAACACTTCCTTGATGTTGCATTGATGTTGATAATGCTCTCGTTGGTCAAACAATTCTTGGGGATGTAACCAAATGTAACCTTCTTCATCCAACTTAGGGAAACCAATTTGAGTTTGGCACTTACTTCCAATCACCTTCTTTAAGCATGAGACATGAAAAACATGATGGAGATTAGAATCATTGGACATAGCTAACTGGTAGGTGAATAGACCTACGCACTTGAGAATTGTATAAGGACCACAAAATTTGAGAGAAAGCTTCTTAAAATGGTCAGCTTTGAGTGAAGTCTTCTTATAAGGTTGCAGACGAAGAAAAACTTGGTCCCCTTCAACAAATTAACATTCAGAACAACTTTGATTAGCTTGATGCTTCATGTGATTTTGAGCCATCACATAAATGAGCATATTTGTTAAGATGATCAACCACCACCATAATGAATGAATTATTATTGGATTTAGGTAGGCCCACAATGAAATCCATAGAAATATCCCACCAAATAGAAGGGGGAATTGGAAGGGGTTGCAGTGTGCTTGGTGATTTGTTTGTTTCTCCCTTGTTGCATTGACAGAAATCACATTCAGCCACAAAAGTGTAGATGTCCTATTTCATACCATCCCAGAAAAAATAATGTTTGACCCTTTCATGGGTTTTGGTAAAATGCCTAGTTGTAGGTTAATCATGAATCTCATACAACACCATGGATTTAAGTTGTGATTGTTTTCTTAAATATAGACGAACTTTGTAGCGAAGCTCATTATTAGTCCAAGAGTACCCTGGAGAAGATGCATAATGTTCTTACAATTTTTGGATCATTTGATATATTTTGTGGTCTTCCAGCCATTCTTGGTGAGTAGCTTGCAGCCAATCTAGTACAATGAAGGAGAGGGAAAAGAGGGACCCTTCTTCTTCATATTTTTGGGAAAGAGCATCAGCGAACACATTTTATTTTCCCTTCTTTTAAATGATATCATAATCATAGCCAAATATCTTGGTCACCCATTTTTTTTGCTTCGAGGAGGAAATTCTTTGTTCTAGAAAATACTTGAGGCTCTAGTGATTAGTTTTAATCTAGAAGTGTTGCCTCAATAGATAAGGACGCCCAAGATCCACGACATGTAGAACAATCAACATTTCCTTTTCATATATTGATTGGACCAAATCTCTATATGAAATTTATTTGCTAGTGAAGGCTAAAGGCTGACCATCTTACATGAGGACTTCCCCAATTCATTTTCCTGATGCATCACATTCCAAGACAAAAGTCTTGGTGAAATCTAGAAGTGTCAGGACAAGCTTCATGCACATAGCCTCTTTCAAGGCATGGAAAGAGTGATCAGTTGTTGGAGTCCAAGTGAATACATTCTTTTTAAGGAGAGTAGTGATCTGGATCTCGGGGACTAAGATTTAGATGGCTTGAATGTTGAGAGAGGAGGAGATTAGACATTTCAATATTGCATGAAAAGAAGCATGGACAAAAACATGTAAATGAAGTACTTAGGAGGTGAGGCTCAAAGAGGAGCCACGCCTCTAAAACTAAATACTAGTAAATCACTCAGAGCTAATTAATCCCACAATGAACAATAGAAAATATGAGAGAAGCCAAATTGAGTAACTTGATATTATGAGAAGGCTTGCTAGGCCTTTATATAGAATTACAAAATGGTCCATTGGAAAAAGTCAAAAAGAGCTCATTAAATTAGTCTCTATTATTATAACATATCTAACTACCTAGATAACTAATTAGTGGAAAATAAAACCCAATTCAATAATGGAAAGAGCTCATTAAATGATTCTATATTATTATAATAATAGATCTAACTACCCAACTCACTAAGTAGTGGAAAATAAAACCCAATACAATAATGGAGAGGTGGGACTCTCTTTGACCCATATGGGAAACTTGTTAACCCAATTAATTAATGTGGAGGTGGATATCTCCTTGATTCACATGGGAAATCTATTATATTTATAGCTTTATGACTTTTGCATCAGAATTTAGACCATATACCCCCTAAAATTCGGGTCATTCCTCCCCCCTTTGAAAACTATAGCCCCCCATCATTTCACCCATGCTACAAAGAGACCCATGAGTACAATGTTCTAATTCCCAATGAAGGGAAGGGTTTTGTGTGGTTGACCCATAATCGTTTACATTAATAAAATGAAAAAATCATGACTTTGGAGGCTTTGAATCTCCTTCTACAAATTTATTCATAACTTCTGCTATATGTGATGAAATCCAATTCCATCAAAGACCCATTTGAGATACTAAAGATATATTTCCATCGATATATGGAACTTGTTCTGAGGTGTCCCATGGAGTGATAAAAATATTTTTGAAGTGATAGTGATGCACAACCATCTTGGAATAAAGACATGCAGATCTTCAATCAATGATATCTCTCAAACCAAGAAACGAAATGAAATTCCGTAAAATAAAAATTTGAGTTAATAGAGAGGAATTTCCATTGATATAACATAAGTTCTCTAAGTTTTCTTGTGGTGTGATAAAAATCATGCCAAATTTGAAGGGCGTGTGGCTACGCTAGCAACAGACATGTCCTGCTTCAAACAAGGATATCTCATAAACCAAACAATGAAATGAAATTCCATGAAATACCCATTTGTGATATTGAAGAGATATTTCTAGCCATATGTGGAACTCCTTATGTAGTTTCCTAAGTAGGGAGAAAAATACCATTGAATATGGTGGTACACGCAACCTCCTTAGATCAAATGCATGCTAAGATTCAATCGATGATATCTCTCAAACCAAGAGTCCCAATGACATTCTGTGAAATACCCTTTTGAGATATTGAAGAGATATTTCCAATGAGATATGGTAGAGCCTTTGAAATGTTGTGTAGAGGTCGCAACACCTCTTTGAAGTTGGTTAAGTGTAGAGAGCCACAAAGGATTCCAAGGGTTTGTAGAGTAGCATGGGCTATTGTAGAGGTTGTGGAACCCCCATGGGCATCATGGACACCCTGAATTTTTTTTGAAAATGTTTTAGATAAATAGATGTAGTGGATCCATGTATATATGCAGTGAATCCATGTGTGGATGTAGTAAATCCATGTGTGGATGTACTAAATCCATGTATGGATGTAGTGAATCCATGTATGGTTCTCCATGTAATTTTGAACGAATATCTAAGGGTAAAAAATTCCCTGTAGTGTCTGTGTGATCCAGAATCGGATCTAGAAGGCTTCCCAAGTCCAGAAGGCTTCTTGGGTCCAGAAAAGGCTTCAAAATGAAAGTTCTCATAATTTAATGAAACCAATTCCATTACGACGGACTCGTCGCGTTGATTCTGGCCATATATTTACTTTCTCAAACAGACATTGTATGCGAGAGTTATCGCACTCTGACCATTTTCCCAAACAACTAAAGAGTCAACAAGTCAATTGGAAAAAGTCAATGATGATGTCAGCATGACATCCTGCTAACATCATCATGCTGACATCAACAAAGTGACATGTGGCAGAATAGTAGCAGGGTGATTGGGCAGTGACAAAGACCAATCCCACTTCACCAAGTGGCACATGGTAGACAATACAATGTTGACAAGTGGCATCGTTGAGGACCAATGAAAGGGTTCCATGTGGCCCAAACATGGGCTGCCACATGGCACCCCATCACTAGTTGAATGGAAAAATTATTTTGGAGCTCATGGGGTTCGGCCCCATGACCTATTGGCCAAACAATGCTTTGAGGAAAGGGTGGATTACCAATGCGCCAAAGGTGTGACTTATTCTATCAGATCCACTTTATTGTAAATAAAGTGCATTTGTTTTAGTGTATGGGCCATTTTTGGGAGCTCTAGTCATCCATTTTGAGTTATGTTTTTTCTGTTGGGTTTTTTCCTTATGTTAGTGGATTTTACTTGATTTTATGCCTGTTAATAGAGGGTTTTGCCCATTACTGGGGGATATTGGGCCCTTTTTTAGGCCAACGTTTGGAAAGAAGTTGGGGGATGATAACCAACTTCATATCTATATAAACCAGGCCTTGTTGAGGACATGAGAGGATATTTAGAGTAGAATTATGCTGAAGGAAAGCCAAGCCAAAGCCATTTTTATGTAGGGAAGTTGTTGAGGAGCACACCTTTGTGGGCCATTTCTGGGAGCTTCGGTCATCCATTTTGTGTGTCATTTCTTCTTATGGGTTCTTGATATCTAGGAGAACAAGACCAAATCAGTCTTGTAGCCTTTTGGAACTACTATGATGTACTTATTGAGCTTTGAAAATAAATAAAGAAGCCTCACCCACTGAGACAAAGGCCCGGAGACATAGGCAAGATTCTTGAACTCCGTTATCACTTCTCTTGTTATGGTTTGTTGTTCTTATTTCTTTATTTCAGTTATGTATATGTTTTCATGGTTGTGACATATTCTCACATATTCTTCCTCTTTATTTAATATCCTTAAATGTTTAATCAACACATGCTTAATAACTCAACCACAATCATTTAAAAGATCATTTTCAGATCAAGTGGTATCAAAGCTTGTTGACATTTGGATTTGAGTTTTGCATGTTAACTAGGGAAAAGATACAGCGTGGTGAAGGCAAGCTTGTTTAAGACAATCCATTACTTGGATTGATAAAGAGATCTTCTCACACCGGGAAGATGGCATCAGAAGAGGGACTTTCTCAGGATGAGAAAGAGTTTCGAAAAGCTTTCTTTTCCATGTCGAAGATGATGAAAGTTTTGTACAAGGATTACTTGGAACGTAATAAACCAAATCTTGGTGAATCTTCAAAGGGAAAAAGTGAAGAGGGAGAGGATCCTCCTCATATTCCTCCTTTACCTCCATCATCACCTCCTTCTTCTCCTTCTTCTTCAAGTTTAAGTTCTAAATCCAATGCAAAGAAACATGTTCATAAACATAATAATGAAATGCCATTATTAAAACTTGATGTTAAATTTGAGTTACCCATATATGATGGTGAAGTTAATGCAGAGAGACTTGAAAATTGGGTCAAGAAGATGGAGGTTTACTACAGTGTGCAACAGATCAAGGATGAGGCCACACAAATCAAGTTGGCATCTTTGAGACTTGTAGGCACAACTCTCATTTGGTGGAAAAGTAAGTTGCAAAACCGAACGCAACAAGTGGGTAATCTATTTCCATCGTGGCAAAGTTTCATTTCTACACTTAGGAAACAATTCTATCCTTTGGGTTATAAAGAAAAAGCATTAATTAAATGGAAAGATTTAAAACTAAGAAAAGGACAAACAGTGCAAGAGTACACTGATTGCTTTCGAAAAATGGCATTGATGTTAGATATCCCTTTACATACACAGGAAACCCTTATGAAGTATATAGGAGGTTTACTTGCACATATTAGAAATACTGTATTCATGTTTGGACCCACAAACCTAGATGAGGTTTTTGTTCAAGATACATATATTGAAGCAGGGAAAGAAGGTGTATCAGGGGAATATTCTTCAAGGAAAGATGACAAAAGGAAGTGGACAGGCAAAAAGGCAAGTTCAGTGGCGACAAAGGAAGAGAGGACCTCTTGCAAGAATTGCAAGAAAGAGGGGCATGATGAGGGTCGTTGTTGGCAGTTGCATCCCGAGAAGAGGCCAAAGTGATTCAAAGAAAGGAAATGGAAGAAAACATTTACAACAACAACAAGACCCACAGACTTGGGATCGGATTCAGGTGATGAAACTAAGGTCTCATTGGTTGTTATGACAGGTAAAATTGGTGAAGGAATTGATTGTAGAAATAACTTGTTTCATATAAGGACCATCATGCGACACACTAAGATAGACACATTAATCGACAATGGATATCAATCCAATCTAATTTTAGAAGAATTGGTTAAGCATTTGGGGTTAAAAACACAAGTATATCATAATCCTTACACACTTAAATGGATAAGCAACCATCATCAAATGCACATAACAAAGCAGTGCACAATCAAATTTTCAATTTCATCTAAGTATGTGGATGAGGTAACATGTGATGTAGTTTTGTTAAGTGAATGTGGAATAGTCTTAGGTAGTCCATACTTATATGATCGTAAGGAAATCTTCTACAAGACAAAGAATCAATGTCAATTAACCAAAGCAGGTCAATATTATGTGGTTCATGTTTATCATGTAAAGGAAAATAAAACTCTTCAAACAATGGAACAATTAAAAAAGGCAGTGAAAGCAAGCAACAAACCCATAATTGTTTCAAAGGAAGCAATTGATCTTAAGAAAGAATAGGAAATGATTGTTGAATGGAAAATCAATCACTGTTTGCTTCAAGGTAAGCCCATGTCGTGCAAACATCACAAGTATATCAACTCATTTGTAGTCATATTTTTTATGATATCATTAATAATGTTGTCAACATGGATGATAGTGGCTTCAGTAAAACGTGACAGGGTTCAAATGGCTAACAATATGTTCTCAGTTGTCATGATTTTGTTACAGTTGATCTTGATGAGACAGGTGCACATGACAGAGTTCAGAGATAGAGGACAAGATGGGTGGCCTATCCTGAGCTTGTTGACTGGTCGGTAACCTTTTGGGTACCAAAAGGTTCTTAGTGGGGAGTTGTGATCTAGAATCGGATCCAAGAGGCTTCCCAGGTCCATAATAGGCTCAAAAATGAAATTTCTCTGAATTGAATGAAACCAATTCCATTACGACCAACTCATAACGCTAATTCTGGCCATATATTTACTTTCTCAAATGGACATTGTATGTGAGAGTTATTGAACTCTAACCGTTTTCCCAAACAACTAAAGAGTCAACAAGTCAACTGGAAAAAGTCAATGATGATGTTAGCATGACTTCCTATTTACGTCATCATGCTAACATCATAAAAGAAACATGTGGTAGCATAGCAGCAGGGTGACTGGGCAGTAACAGGGATCAATCCCACATCACCAAGTGGCACATGGTGGACCAATACAACGTTGAAGGGTGGCATATTGAGGATCAATGAAAGAGTGCCATGTGGCCCAAACATGGTCTACCACGTGGAAGCCCATCACTATTTGAATGACAAAATTATTTTGGATCTCATGGGGTTAGACCCCATGACCTATTGACCGAACAATGCTTTGAGAAAGGGGTGGATTACCAATGCGCCAAAGGTGTGACTTATTATATCAAACCCACTTTATTGTAAATAAAGTGCATTTGTTTGAGTGTTTGGGCCATTTCTGGGAGCTCCGGTCATCCATTTTGAGTGTCATTTCTTCTATTGGGTGTTTTCCTTATGTTAGTGGATTTTATTTGATTTTATGCCTGTTAATAGAGGATTTTGCCCATTATTGGGGGATATTGGGCCCTTTTTTAGGCCAACTTTTGGGAGGAAGTTGGGGGATGGTAACCAACTTTAGAGCTATATAAACCAGGCCATCTTGAGGCCATGAGAGGAGATTCAGAGCAGAGATATGTTGAAGGAAATCCAAGCCAAAGCCATTTTTATGTATGGAAGTTGTTGAGGAGCACACCTTTGCAGGCCATTTCTAGGAGCTCGAGTCATCCATTTTGAGTGTCGTTTCTTATGTTGGGTTCTTGAGATCTGGGAGAACAAGACCAGATTAGTCTTATATCCTTTTGGCACTACTATGATGTACTTATTAAGCTTTTAACATAAATAAAGAAGCCTCACCCACTGAGACAAAGGCCCGGAGACGTAGGCGATATTGTCGAACTCCATTATCACTTCTCTTGTTATGGTTTTTTGTTCTTATTACTTCATTTCAATTCTATATATGTGTTCATGGCTGTGACATATTCTCATATATTCTTCATCTTTCTTTAAGCTCCTTAAATGTTTAATCAACACATGCTTAATAACTCAACCACATCCATTTAAAAGATCATTTTCAGATCACTGTAGACCAAGTGTGACGCTTATAGTGTATGGCCCGACGAATGGATTTTGATAGTACCAAAAGGAGGTTGGTGATTGTTGCAAATTTTTGAAACCACAACATGCTTCAAACCCTTTTTTTGATGGAGAGCATACCCGCTATGATACCACTGATCCAGATCTTAGGGGATGAGATATGGATGCCTTGAATTCCGAGATAGGAGGATCTTAGACATGCCAATATTGCATGAAAAGAAGCATGGAAAAAAACATGTAAATGAAGTACTAGGGAGGTGAGGCTCAAAGAGGAGCGTCACCTATAAAACTAATTACTAGTAAATCACTCAGAGCTAATTAATCCCACAATTAACAATAGAAAATATGATAGAAGCCAAAATGATTAACTTGATATTATGAGAAGGCTTGCTAGGCCTTTATATAGCATTACAAAATGGTCCATTGGACAAAGTAAAAAATAGCTCATTAAATGAGTCTCTATTATTATAATTGATCTAACTACCCAACTAACTAAGTAGTGGAAAATAAAACCCAATACAATAATGTAAATATCACATTAAATGAATCTCTTTTATTATAATAATAGATCTAACTACCCATCTAACTAAGTAGTGGAAAATATAACCCAAAACAATAATGGAGAGGTGGGACTCTCTTTGACTCATGTCGGAAACCTGTTAGCCCAATTAATTAATGAGGAGGTGAGTATCTCCTTGATCCACATGGGAAATTTATTAGATTTATAGCTTTATGACTTTCGCATTTGAATTTATAGCATATACCCCCTAAAATTCGGATCAAGTATTGAGAGGTGCTGCAATTTTTCCATAATTATTAACAAACTTGAGATAATAACATGTTAAACCCAAAAAGCCATGCAAGCTCTTAAGAGTTTTAGGGCAAGGCCAATCCTGCATAGCTGAATTTGTTTTAGGATCCACCCTTACATCATCCTTGCCAACAATATGACCTAGGTACTCCAGTTTTGAGGGTCCAAAGGAACATTTATATTTTTCAAGAAAAATTCGGTGATGAGAGAGTAGATGGAGAACTTGATCC
Source organism: Picea mariana (assembly GCA_032191745.1). NCBI lineage: Eukaryota > Viridiplantae > Streptophyta > Pinopsida > Pinales > Pinaceae > Picea > Picea mariana. The sequence continues at coordinate 11,498 of JASDQU010245018.1, forward strand.
ACATGGGCGAGATGGAATTTCCAAGTTTTATTATAGATGAGAATATAATCAAAGAAAAATAAGACAAAAGGACATAGAAAAGGACAGAAGACATGTTTCATGAGACTTTGGAAAGTGGAAGGGGAATTACACAAGCCAAAGGGAATGACCAAGAATTCATAGTGACCATCATGAGTTCTAAGGGTAGTCTATGGAATGTATTCTTATTTCATATGGATTTGGTGGTATCGAGAATAGAGATAAAGTTTAGTAAAGTAATGAGCACCACTCAATTCATCCAAGAATCATCAATGACAGGAATGAGAAACTTGTCTTTGATGGTGAGTTTATTTACGGTGCGAAAGTATGGACACATGTGCCAAGTACCTTATTTCTTGAGTACCATGAACAAAGGAGAAGAATAGGGGCTAGTACTAGGATGGATAACACCCACTTTTAGAAATTCTTGAATTAGTTTCTCAATTTAATTCTTTTGGGCCAAGGGATGATGATAAGGGTGAAAACTGGGAGAAAGACTGCAAGGAACAAGACGATTAGAATGATCATGAACACCACAAGAAGGGGGGATTCCTTTGGGAGTGGAAAGAAACTTTGGATTGTGAAAATGAAGAAGGAAGGAGGGTAACCCTACAAGGGATTCAAAATCATGTCTCTGTGAGACAAATATCAACCCTCCAAGTGAAGAAGTGTTGCAAAAATGGATGTCCCTTATACGCAATACAAGTACTAAACTATGTTGAGAATGAAAAACCCAACCAAGAGAACCATCCCATATTAAGAGAATATAAATATGTATTCCAAGAAGAGGTACCATTTATACCTCCAAGAAGGGATATTGAATTTTCCATATAACTTGTACCAGGAGCAATGCCAATGTCTAGAACACCCTATAGGATAAGTACACCAGAGCTAGTTGAGCTCAAATTACAATTGAAGGAGATGTGGGACAAAGGATACATTCATCCTAGTGTGTCTCCATGGGGAGAACCAACCTTGTTTGTGAAAAATAAAGATGGCACCCTCAGACTATGCATAGATTATAGACAACTCAATAAGATGACCATCAAGAACAAGTATCCCTTGCCAAGGATAGATGACTTGTTTGACCAATTAAGGGGTGCTACAATCTTCTTCAAGATTGACTTGAGGTTTGGATACCATTAGTTCTAAATCAAAGATGAAGACATCCACAAGACAACCTTTAGGACAAGATATGGCCACAATGAATTTGTAGTGGTGCCATTTAGGCTTACCAATGCACCAACCACTTTTATGTGCTTAATGAATAACGTATTCAGAAAGTTCTTAGTTAGATTTTTGTTGGTCTGCATTGATGATATCCTAATATATTCAAAGAATAGGGAATAGCATGAAGAACATATCAAGCTTTTACTCGAAATAATAAGAGAGCATCATCTCTATGCTAAGCTCAGTAAGTGTGATTTCTTCCAGAAATAAGTCCACTACTTAGGCCATATTATTTTTTAGGAAGGAGTGGTCGTTGACCCTGAAAATATTAAAGCCATCATGGATTGGCCTACCCCAAAGGATGTATCTGATATCAGATCCTTTATGGGCCCAGTAGGATACTATAGGAGATTCATAAAAAGATTCTCCAAGATTGGTTTCCCAATCAACTCCCTTCAGAAAAAGGGGGTTAAATTCATTTGGACATCAGAATGTGAGGAAATATTTCAAGAGATGAAATACCTTCTAACTAATGCACCTGTATTGAATATTGAAGACCCAAACAAGGACTTCCTTGTGTGTACAGATGCCTGCAAGGAAGGGCTCGGAGGATTCCTTATGCAAGAAGGACATGTGATTTTCTATCAAAACACAAAATTGAATGAGCATGAAGTCAATTATGAGACCCATGATATGGAATTGGATGTCATAGTACATGATTTAAAAATGTAGAGACATTAACTCTTATGTAGAATATTTGTACTTATGACATACCATAGTGGGTTGAGACTTTTTTTGACCAACCAAAACTCAATGTGAGACAAGCTTGGTGGATGCATCTCCTTAGTGAGTTTGATTTTGAAATAAAAAATATCAAAGGAATGGAGAATAGGGTGGTTGATTCCCTTAGTAGAAGTATGAAAGTAGTTCACTTGGTAGTTATAAGTTCCAATGAATCAAACATCAAAGAGAGGGTCAAAGCTGTGTAAGGAACAGATGCATTTTTCAAGACCGTGACATCATACCTAAAGCAAGAGCTCATAGGGCTGAAGTATGAATGTTATAAAATTCTTAATGATGACCTACTGACTTACAAGGGAATATTATACATTCCAAATTGTGAATACTTGAAGAGGTTCATAATGGATGAACTACACAAAAGAACATATATTGGTCATCATGGTTATCATAAAATGATCACGGCCACTAGGAAGTTATTCTATTGGCCCATATTAAAAAAGGACATAGATTAATACATAGCTAAGTGTCTATAATGTCAGCAATTCAAGGAAGAGAACTAACACCCAACAGGGTTGTTGCAACCCCTACCAATTCTTGAATGGAAATGGGAAACCATATCCATGGACTTTATCACAGGATTACCAAGATCAGCCAAACAGACCGATGTCATCATTGTAGTTATGGAAAAACTGAGCAAAGTTTCTCACTTCATACCTATCAAGTCAACCTATAAGGAAATAGATATTTCCAACATCTTCATGAAACAGATGTTTAGACTGCATGGCATGCCTAAGGAAATTATATTCGACCAAGATACAAAGTTTACTTCAAACTTTTGGAAATATTTGTTTGTTGGTTTTGAAACAAAATTGCTCTTTAGTACATCCTATCATCCTTAGAATGATGGGTAGACAAAGAGGGTAAACCAAGTATTAGAAGACATGCTAAGGATGCATGTAATGCATCAACCCAAGAAGTGGGAGGACTACCTACCACTGGTAGAATTTTCTTACAACAATGGCTATTAAGAGTCATTGAAAATGAGCCCTTTTGAAGCCCTCTATGGAAGAAAATGCAAAATTTTGATCAATTGAAACAATCCAGTAGACATAGTTACAATCGGTCCAGATATGCTAAAGGAAATGGAAAAAAAAGTGATTCATATTAGGAAAAATATGAAGATAGCCCAGGATAGATAAAAGAGCTATGCAGACCTAAAAAGGACTCCTATAGAGTTCAAAACAGGGGAGCTTGTGTATCTCCGAGTTAGACCCAGGAGAAGTTCCTTGAGGATGGGAGCTTGTGCCAACCTGGAACCTAGGTATGGTAGACCCTTTGAAGTTTTGGATAGAGTGGGACCAGTAGCCTATTGGCTAGCATTTCCTCCCACAGTGAAGGAACATAATGTTTTCCATGTTTCTTTATTAAAGAAGTATGTACATGATTCTAATCATATTATTGACTGGTCTGTGATTCAAGTGGAACCTGAGGGAGAATTCCTGCCAGAACCCCAATGCATAATAGAAAAGAAGGAAACCCCTCTCGGGAACAGAACCATTGCACAGGTCAAGGTGCACTGGAAAAACTTTGGCCTAGATGAGGCTACATGGGAAATGGAGGATGCCATGAGACATGCATATCCATTTTTGTTTACTTTTGTACATACAGAGCACATCAGCAGGTAAAACATCGAGGATGATGTTCCTTTGAGGGGGAAGGGGATTGCAATACCCATGCTTCCCCCAGTTTGTAAATATAACTATAATTGGCCAAGAGACTATGATGGACTAAATATGTGTGAATATTTGATTTCATGAACCCTGGTATAAAAGGGTCAATTTATGAATTTATGTTATTAATAGGATTTGAATATGTGTTGCACAACTACTAAAAGGGGAAAAGTTTGCCAAGATATACCATGAATTCCATGAGAGAGATGGTGCAAAGAAACCAAGTATGGTTGAGATGACCCTCACTAGACCAATACCTACTGGGAGTAATTACTCAATAGTCCTCTGACCCATAAATGAATTACTAGTTAGGTTGGTAGCTATAAGGTCATCCTCAAGAGTTATTGAGGAGATGGGGCAGTGTACCCATCTGTAAGGCTTCCATGCCTAACCATGAATTGGGATTCAGACCCATGAAACCTTGTTGGGGAAGGAAAGAAATGAGGTAATTTGAGGACAGAGACAGATCTACGAAAGAGAAGAGTAGAGAAAAACACTTTCCTGAGAAGAGAAAAATAATATACTTCGATTGTAAAGTAGAGAAAAAAGGTTGGGAAGAAATCTTGTTTTGGTTGTAAGAAGCCATGGGAAAGGTTTCACTACAAGCTAATAAATGAGGTTGGCGAGTGACTGAGGAATTACTCATGTAGACCTCCTTTCTTGGAGTAGAGAAAACCAAATACCTAGTATTTGTGGGAGAAGGAGAGTAACCTTCGTCCCTAGCCATTGTAGAGCAAAGAAAAAGAATATCTCTCAGAGCATCATGGTCTAGCTCAGGGGTGGCCAGTGGTAAATCCAGTAGGAGTGGTTGTGCCTATGGTTGGGAGGAAACAGACACCCCTTTCAGTAGTTGCTTCACATTTTCCAGTTCTAATCAGTATTTTCATACTCTGTGTATTATATTGGATGTGATGTTAAAATGTTTGTGTTTATTATTCAATCTCTCAGCAATTGAATAGTTATTAGAAATGATCTTTGATTTCTGTAAACTTTTATGTCTATGTGATCTTAGACTTATCTTAGTTTAAATGTTATAGATTCATTGGATGTGAGTCCGCAGGATAATTGGGGTAGGATTGACTGAAATTTCTAAGTCGAGGAAATCCTTTGAACCTTAGCGGGAATAAGCATTTCCCTTCAGACTAATCATCCATCTGACCAAGGGATCATGCTCGTATTCTTAACCCCTTTTCTACAAAAAGGGATTTTCTCTTAGCCCCTAAGTTTTCACAAAGGACCCATATGACCAGGGCTTAAGAACCATGTGTTCGTCCAAAAGGAGCTAACTCATTCTGCTTCGAGACTTCGATACTTTGGGACTTGTGATTCCACAATCCTCAAAAGTAGTCGATGGCCAAAGTCGTGTATCCACGAGGACCATCGATCTGTGGATCCAAGGTATATCTCTCTCAGTCGTTAGATCGTATGTAGGAAGGGAAGCATTAAGTGCTTCGGTGAAGTGTTACTTCGACAGAATAGGAATGGTCTAGCACCAAAACTCTTGAATTCCAGAGTCATAGAGTTAATATGGACTGTTGAAACTAGAGGGACAAGTGTTTATAGACACACGGTTATCTGAGAGTCTGGATATTAGGTTATTTAGAGACGCATGAGTTTTACCGAAGGTCTGCAAGCCATATTAAACCTTGGTCATAGATGTTAGGTACATGTGGCAATAGATCCGGCATGGTCCGGAAGGAAAGCTGGGAGATACACACCGAAGTCCCGAATGTCAAATTTCCAAAGTGACATTCACTGTCTATCCTTGGATCCTTTGGGATCCTTCTGAGCCGTCGATCTAAGGGACCCACCTTTGACTACCCGACTAACCGGGAATGTGTCGTGGAATGACATGTGGCCCTTACTCATTACCCTTCAAGTGCTAACCATTGAACTAGGACCATTGGATGAGGGGATACATGGAAAGTGATCTTGTAGTCCAAATATTCCATACTCCGGAGGAAATAGGCCAACAATTTACAAAGTATGAAGTTACCCAAGTCACGAGTGTCAAAGTGGATCTCGACCGTCGGTCGAAAAGGACATGTGGCATAAGATCCCATAGTCTATAGACTTAGCTCTTCAGGTAATTTGCATTGAAAGGATTTAGTTAGTGTTGAAGCTGAAGCCATGAATTAATGAGAACCGTAGATTGATGGATCTATGTGGGATCTTGTGGACCATTAGATTAAAGGGATAGGAAGTTATCAGTCTATGATAAAGTGGCTCGTTGACATCATCTCAGATGATGTAGACCCATTCTACGCGTGCCACGTGTCACCCAGTTATGAACAACTCACATACCCATTGTGCCTGTCAAAGCATGACACATGTCACCCCTTAACCCTCGCTGTGTGTCGGTTCCTGGTTTTCACATGCCTGGCCCACATGGCTGGTGAAGTATACGAGACTCCGGAAGTATGGGTAACTTCAAGATTTCATGGATTTTGGGGCATGTTATAATTTAGGAACGACCAAAACCAAATGTCGAACATCAATCACCAAAGGGTCAAGGCCATGTGGAGAGATATTGGGAGTTTGAGAGTTTAGGAATAATATGGTAAAAGGAAAGGTTCAACAAGAATCATCGATCACCAAAGGGCGAAAGTCTAATGATGATAATCGATCACCGAATGTCGAATGCCAAAGGGATAGATGCACATGGCAAGTTTACAGGACTTCTAGGATTGGGAAAATGGTATGTTCAACACCCAGTACTGAAACCCCCTTTTTAACTGTAGATCCTAGCAGAGGATGTGAACCGTTGATCCCCTCCATTGTTTGGCGATCTGAGATATTTACAACACCTTTGGAACCCCCGAATTTCAGGAACTTCTAAACTACCGAAACCCTTTCTAACACAGGCTCTTAGCTCCCGGTTTTCAGCTCGAGGTCATGAGGAAGACCTTGGTAGCTAGTTCAAGCACACAGTAAGAGATGAAAGTTTTTGGGAAGCTCTTTAAGATCATTTTTCTTAAGTAAGGGACCAAAATTAAACTAGGAAAAGCGAAAATTCGATGCCCCACCTCTAGAAAGGATATTAATGGGTTGGGTGTGTTACAAACTGGTATCAGATCATGGCAGCAACACTTAGCCTACTTGGGCTCATGCATGAGTAACATAAAAATATTATTAAGAGAACTTATGGGGTAACACCCTACCTTACCCCTTCTATTATTGATAGATGTTTTGGAAGTATGCATTGTAGGTGGCTAATGTTTCCAAATAAAGAACTGACTTCCC